>JAAXYW010003866.1:0-10494 GCA_036851895.1 Orthonychiurus folsomi | reverse complement strand
GGGGTTTCGGGAATCCCGAAATCCCGGGATCCCGGGATTGCAATCCCGGGGGCGAAAGCCCTAGCCGACACCCTTCTTTCCCGAGATGTGCACATCATTGTTCGCTAAAGTGAATAGCATTGATGATTTGCGGGCAGTCAGAAATAACAAGGCTGTTCTTCCAAATCTTAGGTTTTACACACTTGGGATTTCTGCTCCTAATCTCTCCGCCAGCGAGTTTGCGAAGGAATGGAATATTACGGATTTGATCATTTTTAGCAAATCCAACGCAAGCATGGAAAATCAATTAGATGTTCCAATGGGCATTTACCTCAATGAAAATAATTTGCTGTATTTTGGCATTCGACATGGGTATCTCAAAATTGATTATTTGGATCCAACCCCGATTTTTGCAAAATTAGAGGAGCCAAATTCTTCATTTGGTCTGAAGGAACTTTCCCTTTCAAACCTCAAATTATCCCATTTTCTAACCCTGGACTCTTCGTCGACGGAGAGTTTAACAACGCTGAAACTGAACAATGTGGAATTTACCGATGATAGCCAGGGACATGGCCAAACATATCCAAATCTGACACATTTCAGTTTCATTCCACCCAGAAATCTTCAAAAATTTGACCTGGGTCACTTTGATGGGACAAAGGTGACTTTTCTGTACGTGGCCAATGCAACACTAACATACACCAAAGCTGAGGACAAACTCCTATCACTGAATATGTTATTCTTGAAGGACTGTGCATTCGATTCCTCATTTTCAGAGAATGCTAAGCAAATCTATTCCAATTTAACCAGTGTGGGCCTCATATCCTCCCATTTCCCAAATCCAATCAATCCAGAATTCCTCAGCAACGTTTTGAACGGCGCCAAAGGCCTGAAATGGGTCCACATTACAAATTTTGATTGGAATTCGACATCTTCGACTCCCCACCAAGAAAGGATTCAAAAGTTCATGAAAAACGTCAAATGGGAATTGGATTTTGAAGACTCCAATTTCACATTGGTGCATGTCGGCAACCTCAGATGGCGTGGATGGCGTCATAATGCTACGTATGAACTTACCCGTGGCAGTGCCATTTTGGACAGCTTCTGGCTTTCAGACTTGTCCAACACTAGATCCATTCCAAAGTCAAATCTTGCAAATAATATTGATATCAAAGTGGACAATCCCAAGTTTAATTTATTTGACTACATGGTATTTGGGCAAGGTGCTAGTTTTCAGCAAACTATGCTGTCAGCCACCGGCCTCCTGCCATTTGAAAAGTCTTGGGATGAAGAAAGAAACATCAGTTTGAATGTCAACTCCCACATTCTTCTGAACATCGGCCATGGACATCGTGGGGAAAAGGAAATTTCAATAAACCGACTGGATGCAGTCAACCTCCTTGGAATTTTAAAACGAAGCAAGGTGGGCACAGGGAAATTAAAAACGTTGGCACTCAAAGATATAACATTGAACAGCGTGGAGGATTTAATGTGCACAGAAGACACAAGTCCAGAACTGGAACAACTTGTTATCAAAGATGTTTACTTTAATGACGATACAGATATACGAAACATTACACGAAGCTGTGGTGGTCCCAATTTAAAGGAATTGATCCTGGATATGCATCGTTTTGGTTGTGGTTTGGATTTGTCAACGGATTTAAAGGCTGGGAATTTGCGCCGTTTGTCAATTTACGGATGCAATAATTTGACCATAGCCCAGCCGGCGGTGG
Organism: Orthonychiurus folsomi; assembly: GCA_036851895.1. Classification (NCBI taxonomy): domain Eukaryota; kingdom Metazoa; phylum Arthropoda; class Collembola; order Poduromorpha; family Onychiuridae; genus Orthonychiurus; species Orthonychiurus folsomi. Next base: position 8,782 of record JAAXYW010003866.1, on the reverse strand, counting down.
GATATGGTCCATCCTTGGAGGAATTATATTTCCACCAACCAGCTTCAAATGATCCTTTATTCCTTGAGAATTTTACAAAGTTTTTTCCAAATTTAAAACGCCTCAGTTTTGGAAACACCCCCAATAAAGACATAAACCCAATCTTATTAAAATCCATCGTAGATGATTTGCCTCATATTGAGCATGTGTACTTTTCCTATTTCCAATGGAGTAGTACGAACGCAACTACCAATGCGGAAATGGAGAATTTTTTGTACAAAACAAGCGAAGATTTAGATGGGACGGAGGATTCTTTTGTATTGGAAAAGTCATGGGATGGAGAGTGGAAAGGGAAAAAAATAGAGCGGAACTGCGCCACGGATCAGGATGAAATGGAATTATTTACAACCCTTGAATTGCGACACTTTTACAAAGATTTCAATGGTTACCTGCAATCCAATAAGTAATTATCATATCATTAACAAACTTAACTAAACTTTATCATGTAACAATAATGATGTAACAATTGAATACAAGCGGCTGATTTCAAGGGGACAAACCAATAAGCATTGTTATTTTTTTAACTTTAAGTCATATTCTTGTGTTTCTCTATTAATTAAATCGTTTGATAGTAAATTTCCCATTATCCAACCCATTCACACATGTAATCTTGTACACGTTGCAATGAAGGAGCTCAAAATCAACGAAAAGCCAAAACCCCAAAGCCCACGTTTAACCCCCGTATTAAAAATACAAAAGATCAAGTGTGGAAACACTGCACCGAATCCACAAAAGAAAAAAGGGAAACTCCCGCCTGGAATCCAGTTAAGTTAAAGACGAGTCCAGCATAATTCTTTTGGGTAAACTTCTTCACGGTTCCGAATCCTTCGTTACACTACACGTGCATAACACGGAGAAAAGTGCTATGTGCCCTAATACATACTACAAAGGGGAAAAGCCCGCACCCCAGCCACAACCAACTTTGTTACGAATCCAGTACAAGAAAAGTTGAAGATCGATATCTTATCTTGTGAGTAGCCCCATTTACTCCGTCCTACAACAATGGCAGGTGGAAACATCAAAAGGAGTCAAGTAAAGTGGGTTCCGAAGATTCACTTCCCCGATAAGTGCCCGCCAGGACTTTTTGACTTCTCTCCCCTCCCTTCCCCCCGAATATGTCATGTCCTTTTAAAAAGTAATTAATTCCCGCGCCCTCCGCCCCCAGGCAAAAAAAAACCCTGCCCAGTTTTTATTTTTGGGGGAGACAAACGGAGGGCGGGAGCGTAAATATATAAGTCAAAAGGAGTGGGTGGTTTACTGGCCTAGTTCAGGAAAAAAGGGGAAGATTAATGGCCTTTGTCAGATGAGGATGGATTCACAAGTCCTGTATGTGCACGGGCGGGTATTTTGAAAAAAAGTCAAATAAATAACAGCAACTTGTCCCGAGCCAGGATAAGGGCCCGGGTCGGGGATAGGCAAATATAAACTCAAATGTTTTGCATTATGCTAGTGTTAAAATGAAATGGCCGGAATTTAAAAACATCAAAGCTAGGATACAATGCAAATTAACATGTGCTATTTTTATTTAACTTTGAGAAATCCGAGTTAGAATTTCATTAAATAAAGACCCACTAAGGAAAGGAATGATTTCTTAATTCAAAGCACTGAGGAATATTTGATTACGTGACTAGTAGGAATGGCCTTTCCTGTTCAGGTCATGCCGCTCAGAGTTCCGTCATACTTGCTGTCCCGGAAGGTCAGATTTAATTAAATTGGATGGAATAAGGCGTGTAGCGCGTTGTGTGTGTTGCATACCGGATTCCAGGGAAAGAATTAAGCATCAAATTTCGTACACCATGCGTACGTGCGTACTCCATGTGTGGAAAAAACCTTTTTTTTTAAACTTACGACTACTTACGCACTACGTACATGCATTTCCTGGCGTGTAATTTCAAAATATGCAGGGAACAATGCCGCTTTTTCATTTTAATTCGACCCCGTCGTCCATCCATCGTCAGAAGTTATTGTGGCCGGTGGCCGCACGTTACGTTACATAGGCTCCTTGTCTTAAGAGTAAATAGTAGTCGACTCGGAAATAAAGGATCTCATAATCAAGATGTGGAGTATCAAAGAACATGTACATAGTGTACACATAAACATCCATATTTTAAATTTGCGGCGAGGTCACCCCTTCAGCCACTCGACGTAAACAAGGGAAATGAAAGCCAAGAATAGAATCGGCTTTCCCAGAACTTTTCCTCGGATTTGCGCTGCAAAGTACACGAAAACAAATGATAAAGTCCAGGGTGCATGGAAGCAGTAAAGTACTCAAGTATGGCGAAAAAGCGTCGATTCTGACAAAATTTCTTCCTAAAAATCCTCACCGCCCAACAAAACTACGCAAAACATTTGCGAAAGTTTGAAAATTTAACTGGAAAATTAACACTGTAACATTGACTTTCCCTGCATTTCTTGAATAAAACTGTGGTTTTTGAACAGTTACGAAGTCGGCGCCATATTTGAACATTTACTTTCGCAGAGGCGGAGAAAGTACGGCCGTAAGACCCAAGAATTCAAGTTAAGTTTGCCATCTTGGCTTCTGGAGTGGTTTGAGTGAAAATCAGGTAAACTTAACATAACAGAAGAAGGTACGTGCGGTAATCCCTTGAGTATACAAAGTTTACCTGTGGAGGACCGAAGTTCCCTCCAGGGGTTCTCAAGGTTAGCCTTCACCAGCGTTTTAATTATTTACTCGAGTGGCCCTTCTCCTCCTCTTTCTTGTGTGGCAAGATCAAATCCAACCCAGTGCCACTGGCACACTTTGGAAAATCAACAGGCAACATTTTGTAAGATGAAAGTTATTTGCTGCGCACCGCAAACTAAGAGGATGTAAATTTGAAAATTTCTAATGTGATTTCTTCTTGAAACTGAGAAACTGGGATTCGGCTTTTCGACCATTGCAAATTTTACAGAAAGGAAAATTGGCCAGTATTCCGCAAGAAATACTTTGTAAGTTCCCGCCTAATTGGATGGTAATTCCGACAGAAATGCTAAATCCATTCCTAAATGTGTTGTAATTCCACCAAATGTGCTAAATTCCCTTCAAATTGACTACTATTTCTTTACAAATCTAAATTGCGTACAGATTTGCATTTGCACGCTTGTACGTATGTACGCACATTTTCCTACGCATCCTTCTCGCTACTCTCAAGTTGGACAAAATCCAAGAATGTCAAAATTTGTTTGAAAAATCGTGCTATCCCATATATATCAGCCGTTTAGGTAATTTACGTACATGGACGACCCAATCCAGCGGATCCAGCCACGGCCACGCCATGACAAAGATAAAGTCTACTGTACGACACGGAAATAATGGAAAGTAAACAATCCGGGAAAAGCTTTCAGTTGCCGTTCCCATCCTCCCAAAATCCCATAAAGCGTGATTTCCCGCCAAAACGAAGGAAGACGAAGTCCACATCTGAGATTAGAAGTACGGCACAGCGCATCAACGATCAACACCAAATTTCTTCGCCTTAATTTCACACTTAATTACGCAAGAAGTACGTCCGTCAGTCTGTCAGTCTGTGCGTCCGACATTTGTTTCTTTCCGTATCCATGGCGTTATTTTCACGTTTTGCACTTATTAATTGCTTTTAAAGCGTGGCGCAATTGGGCGTTTGTTTTATTGGGTTTCCATGTCGTTATTTTTTTTTACACATTTTGCAATCTAAATTACTAAACGTTAATTGATTCCCTACTTTCAGTGGATTGTGACTTTGTGGTTTTGTGTGATTGTGTTTTTGTACAGAATTTTTATGAGGTACCATATGCAAGGTCAGCCTGTGAAGCAGGCTGGCGCGCTAGTCATATTTACAGCGCCAGGCCACGACGCCACAGTATAGGATTTCAATTAAAATCCCGCCGTTGATGATTTTGGTAAACTTTGCCCTCACGAAATCACCCGCGTCATGGTATCCAGGTTTCTGGGCTAATAAAGACAAGTGGGGCCTGGCTCCTTCCTCCCTCAGCGTCTTCCGTAATTTCCCTTGGCAATTTTAAATCTACTCCGGCGGCAAACTCGCCATTACCTGGTGAGGTCCCGGCGGGAGCCTCCCGGTGGAGGGATTCATCCTCCACTGCACAAATTGTCTATTTCATCTCATTCTTTTTTTTGTGGGTATTTTTTCGTATGAGGGTACCGTGCCGTGCCATGCGACGCAATGGCAATGGAACATGTACTACACTGTATTGGAATGGGCGGGCAATGCTATGGGCTATAACCCACATTAGTATGGGCGGGATCGTTCAAAATGATAATACGGATTAAAGGGCAGATGGATTTCACGGGGATCCAATTTGCGACTAGACCGTAGTCGTATCGAATGTGAAGAAAATCAACCGCGAAAATTCAAAACGTGACTTCATGTGTGTGGCGTGCCGTGCCGTGAATTCTGGGTTTTAGAAAAGTGAGAAGTTTAAAAATGTGGTTTTTTTAGGAATCCTGTATTTTTGTGTTAGTTGGGTTCGGATATTTTAGGGGAATTTTTACAAATAAATGTGGTGTTATGCTAATGTAACTCAATGCTAAATGCCGTGGCGGGTTGAGAAATAAACAGTAGATGGGCAATGGGTGGCGGTCTAGTCTAGCATGGGCACCAAAATAAAGTGGAATGTCTTTGTGTTGAGCTCGCAGAAGGAAATATTAGATGGTAAGAGAGCTGAAAATGACTTGGCCCAGGAATCCATAACATTCCAAACCTACACAATGTTTTCCCGGCCTAAAGAGCTCAGCTAAGCATCGGATTCAAAACAAATGTACCGTTTCCCTGCGCTGAGTTCCGCTGTTTCGTTTTTTGCTGGAATCCCGTCTTGTAAATTGCAAATTCGAACCCCATTAATACTGAAAAAACGATTACATTCATTTTTCATTGTATCCAAATAAATCCCCTTCAAAATGCGTTGTAATGCATGCAACATGATTTAATCTTAAATTGTGCACTTGCAGCACACGTTTGCAAAGTAAAACGTCAGTGATTATAATTATTAATATTATTTATAACCACTACTAAAATGCTAGTTGAGATCCCGTGACCGTACAATTTGTTTTTCTAATCCTATAGACTGAACTATATAAGAATTTCTACTATTAAAAAAGAAAATTGGGATGGAATAATTTTCTACACTAGACTGGAACTCCAATCTCCTAAAATGCACTGCTGGGTAAATCCCCCTCCCTTCCCATGCTATGCCATGCCATGCTATCCACATTTAGGAAAGTTTTGCCCTCTTTCAAGAATCGCCTCTGAGGACTCATTTCGTTGACAAGGAAAGGGTTATGAGCCGAATGAAAGCATTACCCATCCAGTGGCCCCAGCCCCCGCCAAAATAGCAATAAGGCAAAGCACGTACATAAAGAAAATTAACTCAAGTGCGCCCGTACTCGGCTGCACTGAACTGTACACTGTACGAGTACCCCTAAATTGAACAGTACTGGTACTGGTGATGTAATAGCTACGCTAGAGTTCTAGAGTACTAGTAGCAAAAACCAAAGGGAAACTAACGAAAAACCCGCTATCATTTCCCTGGTACGTACGTACGACGCGTGCAGTGCATTGCATTGCGTTGCATTGCACTGGGATTGATGTGAATTTCTGATAACTCCCATCTGCTTCAAGCCTTAAGCCACCATCCCTATTTTTAACTTTTAAATTTCCCACTCAAGTGCTAAATATCTCCTTGATATTCTTTGGCACTGTGACCCATCTGTCATGTACATATTTGACGGGGACGACGATGCCGTACGACATGTGTCATGCTCGCGTGTACAGTACATACCGTACATATATGAGCACGTTTAGCTGTTTCTGTTTGTAATGTTAATGTAATGTAAAGTTACGATGTGCCAAAAAATTTGCAAATTTAAATAGTCCTCGGCCGACTGACGATGGAGCGGATTCAATTTTCCGCAAGTTTGTTTACCCGTCTTCAAGTCGGACTGCGCACCGCCACCGCGTCCCGAATACACGCATTTTTGCAAGTGCGGTCGACCCGTGAACGTGGACTACTTTTTAACGCCTTGTTAATAATATTTATGGCACGGGGGAACCGGGTAACATTTAAAAAGCCTAGCTGACGCGTGTGTGGTACTCATATTTACGGCAGGGTTGAAATCCGACAGCGGCTGTTTACTATTCTGTGTGTGGATTGAAGTACGAATTCGTTGTGTTGGGTAAAGGATATGAACGGAGGAGTGGAATATCCAGTGCTGAACTCATTTAACGGTTCATAGGAAGTCAGACTGGAGTGTGGCTCCTGCTACAGTGTGTCCTTTTCAAATTCACTTTATTCCACGTCGTGCTACGAGGGTACGGGCATGAGAGCCCGGAAATATGCAAATGAAGATAATTTTTTCTACTGAATTCGGATTGAATGAAGTGAATTTGCATGTTTTTTTAAGCAAATACGCGAATGTGAATAGCGACGTCCTTAAAAGTTTATACATTATATGAGAGTGATAGAGCGGCTATGCATGTGGTATGGAAAATGGAACACGAAGAACGGAAACGTGCTGTAGTGCGTACGGTTTTGAGCCATAGACATGGATGGGTTTTTAAATAGAAAAATCCAATGGAAGCTCAATTAAAAACATGTAAACTAGTACGATATGATGAAAATTTGCATTCAATGGAATTATAACGCACGAAGTGTTAAGAAAATATTAAATATTTTGAGTAAAATTAATACGTAAAGGAATTTGGACTTGGACGCCGTTGTAAGAAATTAAAAGCAATTAATTTATACTCTAATTTATAGTAGTTAATGCATTGCTCTATTCTATTTGTTCTGTGTGAAACTCAAACTTCACGATGTTGAATGTAAAATGTCAGTTATTTGCCCGCCTGTATTTTGGCTTTTGTTTACAACAGAACGTAAAGCCAAACAGGCATTTGGATTTAATTTAATGTTAATGTCCCCTCGCTAGCCTTTTGGGTTTTGCTTTACATCAAAGGATTATCAATCAGGCAGTCACCCCATTGCTGACCACACCATAGGCAAAAACCCGGGTCATTTGCTGCCTGCCAATGAATGCATGTCGAAACTCAAACAAGTTTGTGGACAATGAAGTTAATGAAGTGAGGAACATTTTCTCTTCTGCGGAGAGCAAAGCATTTTTCACGCCAATTTAGCCCTGTGAGGTCAACTTCTTTGGTTTCATTTATACCGACCAACGCAACGAGAGTCAGGCGGGTGCGGGTGCGCGTGTCGGGTGGTCGATTGCTGTGGCATTAACGGCTATGACTAAAAGTTAAGTCCAGATCAATTTGCCAAGCTACAGAACATGTCCATGTTGAAAAACTACGATAATGCAATAAAACGGCGCAAAAATATTCATAAAAATGCTAAGGATTTCAGTGTTATTTAATTCCTAAGAAGTTTACCCGTTTGTGCATTATTTCATGCTTATTTTAAAACTAAAACTCAAGACTACAATTCGAATCTAAAAAAATAAAAAAGTGACCGACTTCAAATTTATGAATGACCCTTTATGCCTTACGTTGAGCTATTTCTGGAAACGTACGTCCGTACGGCGTCCATATTTCCGAGACATAAACTTTAAATGTTTCGTAATAAAGAATGGAGCCCACTCACCGTCACCACTGTCAGCCAGAATGAAGACCAAGACGATCCATCTCAGATTTGTAAGGGACTCCATCTAAGATTCAAGAAATTCCTCCGTCTTCTTCTTCCTTCAGTTTCTCGTTCCGGGTCCGTCGGTCACTCCCNAAGACCAAGACGATCCATCTCAGATTTGTAAGGGACTCCATCTAAGATTCAAGAAATTCCTCCGTCTTCTTCTTCCTTCAGTTTCTCGTTCCGGGTCCGTCGGTCACTCCCTACCAACGAAACACTTTCACTGGCAGAAATCCGAATGGCAAATGAGTTTGACAGCTGACAACGACGACGGCATTTGTTTCTTAGTCCAATTCTATGGCTCAGGGGAGCGACTTGTTGCCCTTTCTGTTCAAATAGTTTAGATTTTGTAAAATAATGGATCAAGAAATGAACAAGTGAGGCGGACAGGCGCCACGCGATGCGTCCGGCGAATTTTGTAAATCCGCGCGTCAAGTCTCCCCATGCCGTGCATCGATAGATTTCTCGACGCCATTCAGTATTTGTTGAATTTAAAATATAATATAAAATTAGGTATACAGTTTAAATGTCCAGCCAGTTGCAATGGATAGAAGTTTCCACTGTAGCTTTCCACTTCACCTTACAGTTTTTAAATATTTAAGGAAATCGAATACGAAGATATTTTACCGAGGCTTGATAAGATATCAGAAAATAAATCTAACTTACGTGGAATGTTTCTTCAGATTCCTTGAAGAACTTTAGCAGAAACGTTGTCACGTCGCGTCGTCCCTCTTGTATTCTTCACAATTATAAAATGTAATGTCCGATTCTGTGTCGTGTCAATTTCAGTTAAGTTATATTATTGGATGTGGATCATGTTCAAGGCTATGCTTGCGTGCAAACTTTAATTAATTACAGTTTCTACCGCCCAAAGCCAAACCACACGGTTAAATCCAATATTCATTGACAATAATAATTTCCGCTGTCACGTCTAGAGTTTCTCACGGGTTCGGGTTCTCAAACGGGTATCGGGTTCGGGTACGGGTACGGGTTCGGGTCCGGGTCTTGATATTCGTACCCGAAGCTTATCGGGTTCGGGTTCGGGTACTTAGTTTTTGATATGAAGCTTACCGGGTTCGGGTACGGGTAAGGGCAAACCCGACCCGGTATT
>JAAXYW010003865.1:0-10501 GCA_036851895.1 Orthonychiurus folsomi | reverse complement strand
AAACATTTCGCATTTATACTTTTCGCGTTTACCGTGCCTTTACCGTTCTCTTGCCTTTCCCAAAAGTTGACTTGAGTTCAACTTTCAAAAAGCACGCAAAAAGCACGGTAAGGGAAAAGCAAAGTGAAGTATAAATTGAAAAAAGGAAAACCACAATTTTTGATTTTGCTGACGGCATGCCGTAAGCAAACTGACGGTAAACGGATCAGAGTATAAATCGCAGAAAAAGCATGCCGTCGGTAAATTTGCGAAAAGGCACGGCAAGAGCACGGTAAATGGCGAGTATAAACCAGGCGTAATTCCGCTTCGAATTTTATTTTGCTTCATAACAAGAGACTTCACTGACGTATCCCTTGACTTCTCCTTCTTTGTAGGCCACCTTATTTCTAATACCTTAATTCAGGTTTCTTACATTTATAAATTCGTACTTCTAAATGATATGAATAAAGCTCATTTTTAGAACTAACATAGCATGCGGATGAACCACTTTTAACCAAAACCCAAGTTAAGATTTAGATTTTGGTGCAAACTTGAACTACGATAAATAACAAACGTCTACTTTCTACCAATACCAATATTAGAATAAGACATTAGAATTTACAATACTTCCGCAATACCAAATCAAGGAAATCAAACTAGTAATGAGTTCATATAAAATAGTCAGAATCCGTGTGAGTGTGAAGCATGCTCTCAAATCATAATAATACACCTTTATTATCCAGGATAGCCAGGCTGCAGAAGTCGCGACTTTCCATGTGCAAACTCCAAACTCTCCGAGTTCGGGGAGTTGTTCCAGCTGGTGGAAAGGTAGTAGGCGCAAGCGTTGGATTTATTCCCATTGATCTGGAGGATCGCGTGTTTCTCAGTGAGGGAAGAATAACTCCCCTTAAGACGGTCCATGCTTTTTACCCGCATTGCACACTCACTGCTGATTTGAGTCTACAGCACAGCACGGCTGAATTTCTCTCCGAACCTTTACTTGGTTGACGTCAAATTTTGTTTAATAACTTCCTAACTTGATCAGAAATTAAAATTTGTGAGCAGAAAGCCCTAACCATTGTCGACTGCAATTGAAAATGGGAAGCTTAATTAGCATGTACAGTAGTGAGCCGAGTGGGTGTTTGATTCTTATTGTTGTGATCCGAACTTATTTTTAAAATATGTAGTCATTCCGGATAATTACTTGATTGTGGGGTGAGCTTAAATACATTACTATCAATTAGAAAACACGGAATTAGAAGTGACGACGACCACAGCACGAGAGAAGCAAATTGGAGCAAAAACTCATTGCTCAAATTTAGATTGAATTTAAAAGACATGGTTGGATATGTACTCGTCTGGATATTAAATCGCGGTAAGTAACAATACTAATTCACTTGGTACTACTTAAGAGTTGACATTCTTTATTAGTAGAACCCAATCATTTCATTACAATTGGGGTAAGTTGCAAAGAATTCGAGGTCGTCTCCCAATCACTTGGATAGATAGATAGATAATGTCTTTATTAGTCGGTCAAATTCATCAGTGGTACACTGTTATCAACGAATGGACCCAGTCACTTGATCCTAATCACTTGATTACTTGAAGTTATGAAGATCTTGCTGCCTATATTTATTAAACTGCAGGAAATAAGACATATTTGCAATCAAGTTTCCTGAGTTTACTCAGAATTAGCTCAGAGAAAAATGCGCAGAAATCTTGGAATGTATAGTACACAAATTAACCCGCACAATTTTGCTAACTTAATTTGTAAAGGGCAAAGGTACAGAAGCCATTTATACCAGTACGTTTCAATTTGACTGGGCTGCATAGCTATACAATACGGTTCTTGTAAAAATCGATTTGTTATGCAACCGATGATGATGACTCAGCTCAGCACCCGGAATCCGCTACATTTGTACATCAACATCCCGCACCGACTACATCCACTCGCACTCTTATCCCGCGAAGGAAGCTGACATTAAGAATTCCGGCAAAATCTTTAGAGATTTCCGACGAGGACTCAAATTCCAGATCCTCTCTGAAGCGAGGGATGCAATTTTATTACTTGGGGTAGAAAACAGGGGTGCATCTGATTTTCATGTAAAATCTCATTACGGGCATTTTCCCGTTGTGTCATCCCCATTTTGATCTTTGACAAGAATTCATAGCCCAAGGACGGGATTGGAAAATCGGGAGGGTTGACTCCCTCTGAGAAATTTAATTTCAGAACACAAGAACGCACATGAGAAATTCTAGTTATTTTGTCCCTGGTTTAATTTATCAGTGCACTTGTAAATAATGTTAAAAATAGATTTGTTTTAAATTCCCAATAGGCTGGCCTGGTGGAGCACAAAATAGACGCACTTTTCTCATTAAGCACAGGAAGACGAAAGCACACAAATTAGTCTAGGTTCTTTCCGCACGTAATTTTGTTTCCCATTAAGATTGTAATTTATCGAAACCAAACTACTTTACATGACTGAACAGAGCACCCAACAAATACTACCTATGTATATAGGGTTTCTTGTTTTGGTTGAACTCCATCTGTTCCTGCTTCAACCCTTCTTACAATGAAAAATGGTGTAAACAATTCTAGTGGTACACTGCATACAAAGAGAGGGGTGTATTTTGAAACAGAGGGGGGAAATACCAGATTGTTAGTGAGGAAACATGATTGACTTGTTAGTGCAGGCCATTAGGGTTATAAATTTCACGTGAAAGGGCCCAAAATAACTTTCTCTTGCTGGAGTGGTATTTGTATNCAAAATAACTTTCTCTTGCTGGAGTGGTATTTGTATCATTATTTCAAAATGCAGAGTTTGGCTTCGACTTACATTTTATAGCCTCAGCACTTTTCCTAATGAAGGCAGTTTATATTGTTTTGGATGTCGTACTAGCAGGGCTGGGCAAAATCCTTTCCGAAGAATTTTCAAAATCAAAATCCAAAATCCTTTTAGAGAAAGTCACAAAATCCAAAATCCTCCAAAATCCTTTACGTTATTGTAGGATTTTGAAAGTCCAAAAAATGATTTTGAAAATCCAATGATTTTCAAAAACCTAAAATCCAAATCCAAAATCCTGTAAGGAAATACTCACAAAATCCAAATTCCTCAAAATCCTTTCGTTATTGTAGGATTTTCAAAATCAAATTCCAAAAAAGGATTTTAAGTCCGGATTTTCAAAATCCTGGATTTAAAATCCAAGGATTTTGCCCAGCCCTGCGTACTAGTCAAACATTTAAAATATTTGTGCATACAGAACTCACCCTAGTCTAACAAGTTACCGGAACCGGAAATAAGGTCTGTAACCCGTTACCCGTTTGATCCTTCAAAGTATCACCCTAAGATCAAGATGTGGAAAACAGACAGACGCTGTATGACGACAAGGGATTTACAGGGTTTTCTCAATACATTGGTTTATATGCCCGCTCTTAATATGTGCTTTCTACATCACTTATATCATATGATGTCTCAATCTTTTAATTTTGATCCCGCTAAAACATTTAAATTATTTTGAACTGACTACGGATTTCTAATGGGTATTATTTTTTAAGCATAAGGATTATGCTGATGCAAAACTCGAAATATTGTCGTAAAATTCGTAACTGGTCAGATTGAGTCGGGTAGGGTTATTAGCAGATAAATAGTGACTAGCCGTAAAGATTTTTGTTATAAAACGTGGGTTGTGTCCGTAGTAGTTCGGTTTACGTTATATGGTAAATTATAGGCAAAAAAGCATTGAGTCATTGATGTCTTGAAAAATCCACACTTTACTTTGTCAATGTCAAGGTTTAGGACATGAGGAATATTTTGAATCTTTCAACAAGGAGGGTGGATGCATGGACTCAAGGGGTTGTGTGTAATAAACTGTATTCATTTCTGAGTACACACGGTGCTCGGGGTGCACATGTACTTTGCAGGCAGAGAATTCATAATGTCAGCTCCAATGAATGGATAAATTACAAATTTCAAGAGGATGGACTACTTTTTGTGACTCTGATCGAGTTGTACTATTTGTTTGCATTTGAAGTATTGAATTACAGACAGAATCTAGTCGTGAATTATTTAACAGATTACAATTGCCATTTGGACTTGATTGTTGGCAATTGCAATTCCTTTGCTTGAATCATTTTCTATTCAAATTAAGATGATTTGTGCACTGGGAACTGTTTTATTGTCGTTGTAGGAAACATTTATGCCAATTCTGTGGTAAGGAAAAGGATGTTGCTTCAAGAAAAAGTATTTGACACTTTTTTGTGCCCGAATTGTCCACGGGCGTGTTTTCTCACTGCCCACAAATTGCAATCTTCTCACGCTGGCTGATTTCACATCCACCGTGCAGAGTTCAGCAAGTTCATTGTACTTCTCGCTCGCTCTTCATTTTCAAGCATTTTAGAAAATATGCAAGGATACAAACCAAAGTAGATGTGCAATGCAGTACAGGGTAAGGGGATCCAAGTGATTTTCTATCAGCATCCATCCAGCCAGTACTGAAATGTGATCTAAAAATAGGAAAAACAGGCATTTATTAGATTTGCATTTTTCCCAAGTCCTGAAAGTCAAATGTCGGACGGGGCTCCACCCTCTCCCCTTGACGGACGTCATTGAGCCACGAGACTTTTGTTTCGAAACTAAAACCCAGTATTGATCCATGCACTTCCAATGCATTTCATTTGACATTCACCGAAATTTGGAGTGATTAAATGCACGCACGCAATGCAAAAAGGGCTGGCAGGGCGCGACCGCATCCGTCCGTACCGTGAGCGTACGGCAAGGCAACCACAACCGCCACAGCCGAGCCGGTGCGGTGCCGGTAACGGAATCAAGCATTTTTAAATGTTAAATGCTTGGGTCACGAATTTGGATTCACACGCTTTTGTTTTAGAATAAAAAAACTCTCTTCATTCACGACACGGGCCGGAATTATTATTGTGTATTATTTTTGTTTTGTTGGATCGTGGATCTGTCTGCTGTCCCTCAGTTGCATTGTTGTTAGATGTATAGGTGGAGTGCAGCCATTCATTCAATATCACGTAACGTCCCACTGCCAAATTCTCGAGTCTCGCCTGCCAGAAAGGGTTCAATAGTCATTCATTTAGGGTTTTTGCACTTTGGGGATTTGGGGGGCCGTAAGGATTTCCAAATTTTTGTTAATTTGGCAATATTCACAAAAAATCAAATCGAGTTTTGAAGACGTTGTTTTCAACAAATTTCATAATGATTCATAAGAAACCTAATTTATTATCTGTAAAGGATAATAATATTTTATAAATTAGTAAAACTGCGAGGTATGAGCTTAAATTCAAATTTAGTACCCTTAGTTCATGAGATTCAAAGTTCGTTCCCTTAGTACATGAGATGACATAACTAACTACAGGAAGTTTTCGCACTAAATTGTAACGGGAAAATTGAGGAAAGGAACCGACAGACAGACAACCCACCACACCTGAACCTGGGACCAACCCCTTTGAGAACGCCGTAAGGGAATCCTGTTGCCAAAAAAACTATTGTTTGATAGCGTTGGTTCCGCTGCTTTGCTTTGCCTGTAAATCCCAATGCATGGCTTGGGATGATGATGATGATGGTGAGGATGCGGGAAGACGGAGATAGGGTTTAACTTCATGTTGCAAAGTAAGTAGTGCATTTGGATGGGCCGTCGTCGTCATTTGTATTTTTCCTAACATTTCCTCATCATTACCAGTCGGAGTCAAGCCAGACTCTGTTGTCTACAAGACGAGGCATCGTCTTCAAGTTCGTGTATGTGTGTGTGTGCAAGGAAATACTTTTAAATTTGTAAATCCCGCCGGAAATTTCAAACTCATTTGTGTATTCTGAATTCCGATGGTCTGTCTGTCAGTTAATTAAGAAATATTAAGTGCAGTGCACTGCTGTGGATGACTGGGGAAGTAAAGAAGCACATGGCTCCTCGTAGTTCCAAATAAGGAAAGCACGAAACCGGCTTGTTTTGACAAGGACAGGGTGTGTTAGTGGGGAATCCGTGGTCAGTCGGCCCTTGGATGCATTTTATGATGTGATTATCTGTTGTGATTTACAAGTACTCATTCACACCTCACTTCCCCGCCACTCCGTGAGTGAATTAAACTTTAAATTTGTTTTTATTAATGGCATGGGTGGTCGGTGTCCATTCACCCGCCCACGATACCGCTATTGCTACCGGTGCTGTGGGTGCATCATCACATCCATTGAAGAAATGTATTATTTACATCAATGTTTTATTTGATTTAAATCTACTATTTTTTCTATTTAAAATTTGAATTTGTTCCCCAATTTGCATATTCAGTCTTGTTTTAATGTTAAGAAGCATTTTGTGAGTGAGCATTATTCCAACTGCACTCCTAGTTTGAATTACAAAGCTTATTGGCTACATTTTGAATGCATGCGTAATTTGCTTCAATTTCGGGTATCCAATAAACCCAATTGAATTAAATCATCAGTCCTGATTCTGTCATAAAAATTCCATACATCTTAATAATATACATTTGTATCAGCTTAAAAAGGAGAGACAAGGCCACGGGTATGCAATATTTTGTGTAATTCCAGAAGAGGGTCAGGTTGTGTTGAGGTAGACGTGTCGCAGCATGGCAAAATGACGGAATAGCTAAAGTTAAAGTTGTTTTGACCTGCAGAATGCTGTGAAGATGAGATATTTTATTGAGTTAAGTGATCGTCTTCGTGATACACACACACACGCAAATCCACTTCCTCCTGTTGTACCTACTGACACGTTGTAATTATTTTGGTCTCCTCCTGTCAATTTTCCTATCGTTTGTCCATCATTGGGAAAGAAATTGAATGTTGAGTGATCGAGAAATTTATTTTACATAAAGATAAAGATGTAGAAACACAATTTTAGTGTTTGTGTCTCCACATTCGTGAATTCCAGCATTTACCGTATTCGGCTTGCTGTGAAATTTGATCATTTGTGACAAATTTGATCCAAGATGTACAAGACAAGGTCAATGATAGTATTCAGTAAGGTAAATATAAAATTTGCAAATTGACTAGATTCAATCAGCCAAGCTGAAGTCTCTTCAAAGTCTAAATAAAATAATTATTGGCATTAGCACGCTCGCAAATTTATGCCTTAATTTTCCTAATACGCGCTACCGCACAGTACAGATCGCATTGAAAATATCTATATCTTAAATATGCATCTTCAGCCGCTGTAGATGCACAATATCAAGTTCAACAATTTCCAGGATAATTTCTCATGATGTCGACGAGGACGCGTGACGGGACGGCGCGGCGCGACGTCAAGCTGAATCTGATAAGAAATCTTGTTTGCCTTGCTGTGGCTCACTCGTGTCCAGCTTGAGCCGAAGTATTTAAATACTCACTTTCCCGCAGAACAAGTATAAAACTAAGAACTATAAAAAACAAGGATTTTATTCGTGACATTTATATATTTAGTGCATGTAAATGGCAGTTATTGAGGCAAGCCACTGCACTGGCACTGTATGCAATTGTTGCTACTCAACTACCTAATCACTAGTTGTAGTCCACTGGGTTTCCTGTGGCTATCGCCATGTATCAATGTAAGATTAATTGTTCCACTTAAATAATAGTGTATGGGTTTAAAAGTGCGGGAATTTTAAAAATATTAAAGTAATGTTGTCGGACGCATAACTAATTTTGAATGAATAGCCATTCAAGATTATCATGTACATTGTCCATTGTGACCTTATTTGCGTTTGTATTGTATGGTCATACCCACATCCCAAATTTGATGTTATTTGAGTTCATAGAAGCAGATCCTCTGTCATTTTGAAATGTGACGTTGTGTTGTACGTACGTTGTGGAGTGGCTGGGATGGAGATCGTATCTAAATAGATAATGGGGACCGGATAAAACATCCGGGCCATTGTCTTTCTTTATCCATTCCAATATTTAATGTAGACAAGGTTTCTGATTTCATGGGGAAAATAATATAGTTGACTGTGCTGAATTGGAAGATGAGTAGGGAAGGATCCATTTCTCATATTTATTTGAAGCAAAATCCTCCTTTGTCATTATGACACAATAAAAAAACGAAGACTGCACTGCAATCTGCAATGTAATGGTATGGCATGGCATCGCATGGCTATTTCCCGAGTACAACAAGCGAATTTTTCGCCATGTCATTTCTTGAGCAACGACAATGAATCAGATCATATTTCAACCACGTCAAATTTACAAATCCATGACTTGCGAATTGCGACTTGACGAAAGGTGGATGGATGCCGCCTTGCATTTCCACTAAGTATGGTGAAGGATTTGCACGATTTTACATGGTTTTCATAAAGATTTTTATTTTGTCGGGAGTTTCGCACACTTGGAGCTTCAAGGCTGAATTTCTCCAATGGCACATTTTTTGAAAATTGGGTTTGAGTTCTATTAGCATGGCAAAGTTTTATCTTTGAAACTTCCGAATTTAAAAAAATCTTCTGCTAAAGCATCACTTCGTTTCTTAAGCCACTACTAAAGTACACGTTCAGGCAATAAGTTGATCCATTTTTGTGTATGAATTCGTGCAAGGTATTTGAGGCATGTAGTCACGATCCCATTGTTCCTGCATTTTACGGACTTTATTGGCATTTAGTCTTAATTTTTTAAGCACGACAGGAGTTGGCTGATTAACAGGTTTAGCTCCGAGCACTTAATATTTTAATATCAGGATTAGAAGCAAGTTATAAAATTGTACATTATGTCAAACTATGAAAGTTTGCTGTTTTTATGCAAATTCCTGATTCAATATTTTGGTTGAAGATTTCTATTGTAATATGCATTTCTACCAATAGATGGCGCACTCGATTTTAATAATCACAAATTGTGATTCACAAATCACAATGCAATGCAAAACTTCCAAGAACCCATTCCTATGCCCCTTAAGCAAAAAAGGACCCAAACTCATGATGTTTCATCTCATGATTAAACGTCTTCGCACGGATTAGTTGAAGTGTTGGCATCGCAGAAAAATAATAAAAACCAGAAAATGTTAATGTGCACATGACGCACGCGCATGCGCAGCCACAACTGGTACATGGTACTCAGCCACAGCAAATGAAGCAAAAACTATGTAAGTATAGGAGGTGGCTGCTGAATGAAATGTAATATCTTGTTCATTCAGAATTAAATACTCTGCTAATGTGCAGAAACAGGAATGGGAATTGACATATTAAAATTAATTGACATCACATGGGCAAACGGAATAAATACGAACGTTACGCGCGGGCAAACCACGCACAATATGCGCACATTTAAATGGCTAACTGCTGTCAAAGTGAATTATAGTTTAGCAATTCGTATTCCTATTTTATTGTTCGGTGAGTTGTGGGTTTTGACTTACTCAGCTAAGAGCGAAGGGTAGCAAGAATATATTTGTTAAAGTTCTGGAAAAGCCTGGAGGGTGACAAGTACTACATGGCATGGGAAGATGAATAATGATAGTTCAGTATATAACAATTACATTACATCGCAAGGAAAGCTAAAAATACAACCCACGATCATAATGGAAGTGAAGTACCGTGTAAAAAATAAGCACAGCACTTAACGTGGTGGTAACAAACGAATTAAGTTGACAAGGCACGATGCGATGGACTTAATCTTTCGCCTTGTCCAGTACAGCTGCTCTCCCCATTAAAACCATGTTTTTTTTATGTTTTTACGCATGAAATGTAAATGCTAACAAATCTGACGCGTGAACAATGATGACATACATACAATTCACCTGGATGGAATTCCATACATTTTTTTTGCTAGTGCCAATGCCAATTGCCAAATGAAATTCTTGTATTGGTTTTCCTAAACTTGAAAGAATTCCACAAGGCTTTTTGCCTGTTGAATTAGTTGTAATTATTTTTTTGTCATGGCACATACACTCAGCAATAAATTGTGAAACTGCCTGGAGCCAGGCTTGCCTCGCCTTTGGTTTATACTGGAAATTTGTATTTTCTGTTGAGATGAGACGGGATCATAATATATAGCAACATTAAATAATTTTTATTATTGAAGTGTGCTCATCTTGTTCACCACTGTGTGGAGTTATCTTGGATTGTAGCACTTTAAGACAAGACAGCATGGCGTTTACCTCCCTCCGGCACCCCAGTTTACGAGTACGACTAGTCATGCAAATTACGCAAGGTTCAAGTTTACAATTTGCATGGAAAGAATTGATTCCACACCAGCCGAACAACTCAAACCCTGTAATTTTTCATGCCGTCAAATTGATAGTATTTTAAATGGAAATATTACAATTTCTGGGGGTTTTTCACTGCTGTGGAAGGAAAAATGATGTCATTCCGTATTAACATATTTAACTGGTTCCAGAAAACTTAAAATCAGATAAATATTCTACAAAATAATTTCTATTAATCTATAATAATCTATTAAACGAATTAAAATATTTGTGAATATTTCTGATCTAAAAAGTATCGTACCTTAATCTTAAAGATCTAAAACTCCTTCTTGTAGTCTAAACCACATACACAAACATTAAGTTCCTGCGTTTACAATAGATTGAT
>JAAXYW010003864.1:0-10501 GCA_036851895.1 Orthonychiurus folsomi | reverse complement strand
ATTGCGCGCTCGTTCACACATCATAGTGAACTGCTAAATTATGAGCAATATCGTCTAGAATGAAATCTCACTTATTTTAAAGAATTTAGTTATTTGCTCGACTACGTAATTGTACTCTTGCATCACGATATTTTACTACTTAATCGAAATATCTTTACTATAAAATATGACCTATACCTTCAGAAAAAATTACACCTTAACTAAAACAAGAGTACTTCCTCCAGGCTCTCCTTCAAGTAGTCTATACAGAAAATAAATGCGAAGTGCACCCCGAAGGCGAATAGAGTTGTCTCGTGCCACTGAACGTTTGATTTTCTGATTAGCACCGTTAAATACGTGACTTTTGCAACTCCAAAACAATCCAATGCATGAATTTACATTATCATTTAAACTTCTGACAACTTCTGATGTTGGTGAGTAACAGGCATATCCAAATCAACGGACCTGACCCTCCCGTACACTAGTTACTTTTAAATCTACCTAAGTAAATATTGTTATAACCCAGCCGTACAACACTTTGAAAAAGTTACTGTTCCAACATTACTTTTGGTCGTAATTTCATCTTAGTCTACGCCATTCTGAACTCAATCCACCCACATCCATACTAGTTCAATGCAATATGATGATTCCACAACGATAAATTTCCTGGTTGAAAACTCCCTGATTCATGTGTACATGTAGTATGGCCAATAAACACAGTTGAAAGTAGCAAATGCCAAAGGAAAAGCAAATCTACAGGTTTCATCAATTCCACTTGCTTTGATGCGAAAATTTAAGAATCGGACCTCACACGGGTCAAAAGAGCGGTGGTCGCTTCGTCCTTCGACTGGAAGAACAGGATGTTCCAACACGAGGGAATTTGTTCTGGGTCCAGGGATGTAATGGGCTTCCAAATGATTTACGGTGACATTTAAATTTCCGTCGTCTTTCCCTTTCACCTGCTCACAAAATCAACACATTCGTTTAAATCACAATAAAATCGACTACCACGGAAATGGATATTTATATACTTGGACCAATGTGTTTCCGACAGGTGGGGAATGGTTATCGTAACCTTCCGCATCTCTATTATTTGTTGTCTGGAGACTGTGGGCTCTTCGGATCCGTCGACAACCCCGATGATTCTCCAAGCGCCAAAGGTAATTGACAACGGTGAATTCCAGAAGTGCCAGAAATACAAAGGCTACAAAAAATACACGTTGAGACATTTCTCGTAAACTGCTTTCAAAATCTATAACTTCAACGTTTACCTGTGCAAGTTCCCATCCAAACATCTATAGCCTTCACATAGCTTGACTGTGGGAGATTTTCTTGTATGTCTGGGAAACAAAATAGCAATTAATTTGTCATTGAAACTGTTTCCTGCACCTGCTTAAATCGTTGAAAATAAATCAATGATGGTACACCTACACATATAACCGTGTAGGGAAATTACAACCATAAAACGAATATGATTTAGCGACGCCAAATGGAAAAATATATACTAGGCATAGATTTTGTATAAGTTTCAGAAATGGCAGGCTAACTGGTTGATTTGTGTGACACAGTGAGAAGAGTTGTGATCCCAAGGGTGACTCGTCCAGGAACCGAATTGACGTCCATCCTAAGGTTTAAAAAAAGTCAAAATTAAGTCAAGAATAGGACAGCAAGGCAAAACTCAATAGCTCGACTGGCTTACCAGAATGACACCCAAGATATGACGACCATGAGGATTGTCGGCAAGTAGCTCTGGACGAGATGAAATCCGAGTGATCTTGACAGGAGAAATGCTGCTACGATACAACTGTAGTTCCCTAGAAGTGTCATAAAAATAATTAATATCGTGTAGAACTAATTGAAGGGGAAATAGTTTTAAATTTCTCTACAACTTCTAACAATGGGGTTGCCCAAACTATTTTATGCCTCCAAATTGTTAACAAAATTTTTCCCTGAAGAAGAAAAGGATTCTACTCGAATCCGAAAGCTTGGAAATTCACATTCAAATACACACCCATTAAGAACAATTATTTAATCACGTAAATTGTCTTACCTATTTGTCCAAATGATTCACTCGCAGGACACTTCTCAGTTTCAATCCCGTACATTTCAAATTGTGACATGCCATGGCTTGCTAGTGTAACCGGATCCTCCGGTTTCCATTCCAGTATTAATTCGTCCATAGTTTTTGAAACTGGAATTAAAAACTAATATCTGTAGTAATTGCTTCAACATTATTAGGTCAAAAATAAATTCCCGGTTTGGGTAAACTAATTTTTTTTGCCAGCCCGGCCGGAAAAGCCCGTGTGTCCTTGATGTCAGTGCGAAATACACTCATAGTTTTGGGAACCTACTCAAAGTGATTGACGGGCGGCTAGAATTCCTTAATAAGTTATTCTCAAGGACGAATGATAAGAGACACATCCTTCCCTTCCCCATTGCAAACAATTCCCACAATCACTAAGGCACGGGGCTAGTGTAATTATTGAAATAGGACACGGAGGGATTCGGTACGAGGAGTCTCACACTCCAAAGCACACAATCCTTTCATTATCGCCATTAATTTTGCAAGGGGGCCCGCGTATCACTCCGATTTACCACATTTTCATGTAACTAATATCTGTAGTAATTGCTTCAACATTATTAGGTCAAAAATAAATTCCCGGTTTGGGTAAACTAATTTTTTTTGCCAGCCCGGCCGGAAAAGCCCGCGTGTCCTTGATATCGGTGCGAAATACACTCATAGTTTTGGGAACCTACTCAAAGTGATTGACGGGCGGCTAGAATTCCTTAATAATTTATTCTCAAGGACGAATGATAAGAGACACACCCTTCCCTTCCCCACTGCAAACAATTCCCACAATCACTAAAGGCACGGGGCTGCTAGTGTAATTATTGAAATAGGACACGGAGGGATTTGGTACGGGGAGTCTCACACTCCAAAGCACACAATCCTTTCATTATCGCCATTAATTTTGCAAGGGGGCCCGCGTATCACTCCGATTTACCACATTTTCATGAGCGAAACAAACTCCCTTGTCGCCATTTGAATGTAGTGCACTAATCTTCCGAGACGATTCGAGGAAGCTTTCACTCTCACAGAATTTGCGTTGAAATCATAATAACTTGTCGCATATTAATTATTTAGTTCTATTCCGCACGTAGACCCTCCGTGTAAAACAAATTAAACTGGATATCTCATGTTTCCGGGTGCATTAATGGGGCTCTCATCATGGGGAATGCAAATACTCGTGTTGTGCTGTTCGGCACGCTGCATGAAGGAAATCCATTGTTTAATATGGAATCCACAGAATAACGTGTCCCGAAGGATTCATTTGAAATTAATTTAGGAACAGATCATCAGGGGTGGATGAAGGGAAAGGGAACTTTTCCCTCGACTTTTGAATACGATTCGCTTCGTACTGTTCGTACTGACTGAAGGGGAATGAAACCCGACTACTTCACAATGGGACCTTGTAGTGTTTTCTTTCCAATTCTGTCGGTTTCGTAGCGGTAAATGTGGGAGGATTCCAAGGCTGTTCTCATCTTCAAAATTCAAGAGGAAAAAAATTGTGAAGATTATTTTTTTTTGCTTGGAACCTAATATTACAATGGTGGGAGCTGTTGTGACCAGAGTGGAGTTTCAGACAACTTCAATCCCAACCCTTCTCTTATATTACAACGGAATCTTAAATGCAGGATTTCGGAAATTCTACACTTCTTGAAGCGAAAAACCGCTTACATTTTGATTAGGATTGCCAAATTTGATTAAATTCTTATTTTCGGGCTGACTTTGAAACGAATTTCGCAAATAAGTACTTACAACTTGCCACCAGCATTGTGCATTTTTGTCGATCCAATGGAAATTTCGAGAGATCCATCAAACAAGAAAACGTCACCTTCAGCCTGAAAGTAAAGTGCATAAATTCAGCAAATGATTTGCATTCTAATTACAAAAACTAGCCCGCCTTGGCCTTCCTTCCCCCGCAAGTGAAAAGTGGAAATGACTTCAAGTCTGAAGAGCAAATGCAAAACCCATTAGATCATATCCTCAAACAAATTCGCACTCCAAATTCACAATTTCAAGGTCATTCCAACTCTGTTATTCCTACAAATGAAGGACTGTGTCTGACACATGCTTTGCCAAAACCCCTTAACATTTTGGTCTGCTTAAACTTCAACACCAAATATGCATTTTGCATGGCTAGAAGCAATATTCATTTTAGAAGTTTACGGGGACCTTTTATAACCAAACTTTGATAAATGACACCATTCCAGGAAATTGTGGAAATAAATGAAGCAACACTTTGACACGCACAATTCCACTCACCGCAACATGTACAGAATCTCCCCGTCTGGGTAGATCCGAAGAAGAAAGTTTGGAACTGTCACAAATTGGAAATCCGCTTCCTTCCCATTTGGAAAATACACTTCTGGTTTCCATATCGCTTTTACAAGGTTCGGATCATTCAAATCCAGATGTTGGCGCCAATCTTTGTGCTTCAAGCGCTCGTCTCTCCAGCGCTGTCGCAAGTACAGATCAACTTTGTAATCCTGAGGGAACAGAAGCAGTCATTTAAATTTTACAAATGAAATGTTATTTTAAAACTATTAAATCAAGTGATAAATTGTGTTGAGTATAAGATATTGTTATACCCGACCCAACTAGTTGAAGTATAAATGTACAAATTTGAAAGTACTCATAAAGGCGAACGGCGCCTACCATTGTCAATGGATTCGGCGATCCAAAACTTCGAACGAATAGCTCACAAAACACGATTGTTGCATTCCCTGGAAGAAATATAAAATTTGTTATTGCGTACTTTCTTTATGACTTGTTAATTATTGTTCATACCAAGATGATTTGTAGGAGTTGCTCGTCTGTCGTAGCCTTGTGAAAGGAGCTCGTCAAGAATCACCAAATCCTTGATCAGGGCTGCCTGACTCCTGAAATAAATATTATAATTATAGGCATGAAAAGAGGTACATCACAGGTGGCTTTTCATTGGTTCCTATTCATTCAAACACGTAAAGAGAAAACGACGAAACGTAAAGAAGTGTGTGTACACCGATCGCATAGACGGAAACCTTGAGTTTGAAATTTTGCGGTTACAAAAGCTTTAAGAATTCCTAGAGAGAATTGAGTTGTAGACTTTCTTTGTGAAGCAAATAGCTGACATATTTCTCTTCGGTTTTCTTCTGTTTACACGAATACAATCGAAAGTAGGTGACATGACAGGTGCTACAAAAGTAGTAATAACGGGCGAATCAGCCTGAAATCCAGTATTCCTGCCGATTTTTGGTTAAATTTTTGACAAGAAACTTCGTGAACAATGCAATGGCAGTAGCTGGTCAGGCAGGATGCCGGATTTCATAGATTTGTCTAGTACTCATTAAAAAACCAATTGACATTGCCAATGTGAATCTCGTGCCAAAGCTTACATCCCTGATTCCGAGTACAAATGTCTGCCCACATGAAAGTTATTCTGCCCATTTAAAACTTTTCATCGTTTGAGGGTTCATAACTTTTTGATCAAAGTCATTAACCAAAACTTTTTGATTTACCTCACCATCCAGACACTGGATTTTGCAGTGTTCCTCGATTTGCCATATTTGCCTGAGGAAGGGAACTGCAGCCAGTTTCCCCTCTGACAACATTTTCCGCATGCTAAGTTATCAGAGATAAAGTTGAAATTCAATCTTCCAAAATTCATGTGCTTGGTGGGACTTCACGCCTGGGTACAACAGGTACAGTTGAGTCAACAAAATCTTAGACGAAGGATAAGGATGTCTCAAATAGACAAGAATTTAACAACTTCTTAATTAAGGGTTCCCTGCAGCCCTGGCTTTGTTTTTGCGGTGGGAGTTTCTTTGTTGCACAAGGAGAAGTTTATGTTCAGAAAATTTGCAAAGACGAGAATGGAAACACCACCTGGAGGCTTTTTTAAATTAATTAGCTTGTTTCTTGGAGATCCGACGTCCAATTACCTATCTTGGCTTTTATTTGACGAGTCAAGGTTTCTAGGGACGAGTAGGTAACGAGCTATGCATATGACTATAGTTCGTGAGAATTTGGTAGCCCATGCCTTATTTCTGTAAATTACTTTAAGGTTATAATTACTTGTGAGCAAAACATATACTACGTGCCATCAAAGACCATTGTTGGAAACTTGTTTCTAGCGGCACAACTAATATTTAATGTTTTGTATTCCAAATCTCAGAACTCCAGTTGCATAATCTTTAGACTTCAATTTCTTGAAGAATGCATCGAATTTGAACTTACATTGGAATCGGAATTACTATACAATATTGAAATAAAACAGGCAATTCCAATTTTAATAATTGTGATTATAACAATAAGCACACAAACACAATCCTTTATATAAAAACAGTCTCCCTTCAATCAATTCCTCCAATATTTATAATCAAAAATATGTATCCTAGTTTCCTAATTCAAACGCCCGGGTTTCACGCCCAAGCAGTTTGGAAAACAAAACCTCCTCAACACGCATTTAATTCTAGACGCACTAGGCACTACCCATGAGCTACATTACACTTGTTGGTTTCAACGAAATAATTTACTTTGCATATGGTTGGAGATCCTAGCAAACACTTCACCACTTTACGGGGAGCATTCCGAATTCTTGTCTATATCCAATTGTTGAATGCATCGGGAAGTAAAAGTAGGTTCTGGATAACTCCCAAACATTCCAGAGTCGACGGAAACCGCATCTCAACTCGCGTGATTTCATCATAAGCAAACTTCGAAGGGAATTCCATGTAATGAAAATAATGATAGATGGACATAAAATCTGGAGTGCCGACACGGCGGGATTCGCGATAAGACCAAAGGAAAAGCTTCCACACTTTACGACGACAATCCTCATTTCCAACCTACTCCGCGCGGCTCACATTTACCCCTTATCTGGAGTGCCGACACGGCGGGATTCGCGATAAGACCAAAGGAAAAGCTTCCACACTTTACGACGACAATCCTCATTTCCAACCTACTCCGCGCGGCCCACATTTACCCCTGAACAAATCTACACTCCACTCCATAGTTTGGAAATCCAGGAAATACGACGAACGAACTCTTTTCTGGTCGAACACTTTCAGTCGGTCCAACTCAAAATCCTATCAAATTCGGTTCACCAATTTCCTCTCCATGCTGTCCATCCCCCACCTTCCCTATGCTCGGATTTTTTACGCCTTTCGGAGATGAACCAAAGTCATTTTCCAAGTTCTTTTTAAAACGTTTCTCAGTTTTTGCTAGTTTCTTTCAAGAAAAGTTTAAAGGCTCATCCGGAGGATTGCTTGCGCCTTGCCATTTCTCTGATCTTGCGAAAAATACAAATTCGCAACGTAAATACGTACGTACGTTCATCCAAACTCCAAATCCCAAGCCGTCATGTCATGTCGTAAACTTTTAACGCCCGCATCACAAAAAAAACCGTTTAAATGATGGACGGGTGGGATGGACAGACCGATAAAGCGGGTGTATTCACTAAATCGCCGTTTAATTTCCAGACCGTCACCCCCACGGTGTGGAAATGATACTTAAATTTTTTACTACCTGAGCCGGAAAGCAATTATATGCCTGTGTTGAAAAGGGTAGGATTATCTTTAAAAATTATTGCGGAAGCGAGACACGGGGTTTTAACAGTACACCTTCCTACCCCCGCCTACATTACTCCTGTATCTGTCGTAGTCTTATACGGAGTCTAGTCGTAACAAATCCTCGTAACAGTTTCCCCTTGGGAGAATAAAAGGAATAAAACCACCGTGGGTTTGCCACTGTGAAACAATACAAATACAGACGGAGCGGGAGCTGGTAACAACTGTAATGAATACTACATGGGAAAACTTTGTTCCACCGTCACCTGTGGCCAGGGAGTGACTCCCAATGACTTGGTCATCCAATCCGGGCAGAGATGAAATGAAGCCTTTCCTTTTATTACAGGAAATAAGGAGCGGACGCCTGGGATGGAATTGGGCTGGACAATGAAAGACAATATAAGAGGGAATTTGAAGCTCTGACGTCGAATTGGACTTCTGTTTCCTTTGTGTGATCATCCGTACCGGATCTGTAACCCAGGACTTGGCTATTAACCCCCAAAGTAATTCCAACAACAGCTTTTCGCCAAAGACCAGTCATAAAACAAATGGAGAATAGAAGTCAAGCCGGAGAAAATTATTTATTATTGTTGTGGACTTTGCACAAAGCGAATGCATTTAATTCTTAGAGGTTATTCCAACAACAGCTTTTCGCCAAAGACCAGTCATAAAACAAATGGAGAATAGAAGTCAAGCCGGAGAAAATTATTTATTATTGTTGTGGACTTTGCACAAAGCGAATGTATTTAATTCTTAGAGGATGAATGGATTATGTAGCGTAGGCCTGTAAATGGAATGGATTCAATGCTACTGTTAAGCTAGGTGATTGGAAATTTATAAGCGTATGAATATGTAAAATGGAGCTTCAGCCACCCTTTGTTTTGCCGCCATCGCTTCTGTTAAATTGCGTATTAAACTGCAAGATGAGCTTCTGCTTATAGCCCTACAGCATATGGCCTGCGCTATGTAAAAAATTTGAATATTTGAAATATTGTACAACGATATGTCCAAATAGATCCAGCAATCCGCAGTAGCCGTGTACGTATGTAGTCAGGCATAAGTATAAAACGTAATATGAAAATTGTGTGATTCGGGTATTTATATGGGTTTATTGCAAATTGTAGAGAATAATGTGCAAAAACGGAATTACCATTACAAACCAAATATTGGATTGCTTGCACTTAATTAGATTCATTGTATTTTCAAACGAGCACATTAGGCTTCAAAGATTTCTTTGTATTTACATATATGGAATGTGAACGAAATATGGCGCAAGCTGAAGCGCATAAAGCAAAATACTATGTTACCACGATAATGTACAATCCAAGTATTCATTTCTTCCCAACAGAGACTGAACTGAACTATTACACTGTAACACAAATTTGCATGTTTTCTATACGTATGGACGGCATCGCATTGATTAACTTTTATTGTCAACACGCGCTAGTCAGTTATTCGATCGTCAGTTCCAGATCTATGCTCAGGGAGTACTGAACCATTTACTAAATTTAGTGCAAACCCGACACAACAGGACAAACTATAGACAAAAATCCCCTCTATCCGCTGATACGGTCACGGTCCTCCCGGCTAGGCTGCGCTGCACTGGACGAAATATTAAAAGTAGAAATTATAATTAAATTTCCTCCTTTGAGAATCTGAGGAAGTTGAGGACGTGGATCCACGGGAGCGAAACTTGAACAAAGTTGATGGAAGTCCTAAGTCTAATGTCACTAAAGTAATTAAATATGAATTAGACTCTTGTGTCCGGGAAGGGGTCCCTCGGGATTACTGTACACTTGTAATGCTTTGAGTACATAATATAATCAGATTAATGCGAGGGAAAGGAGTTACCTTCTTCGAACACGGGGAAATTAGTTTTTGAATTCAGAAGTTTGTGTCCGCTGCTCCGAGGCTTTATTCGCATACTTTTACTGTCCCCACCCATGCCAGCCTGTAGGACTAATTTGAATTCAGAAATTAAAGGCGGGCGAGCTAAATGCTAATCTGGTCCAGGTCAAATCCTGAGACGCTAACTGGCTGCCGCTGCAGATTTCCTTTGTCCAGATTATAATTCACTAATTTGATTACACAATAATCAAAGCAATTACAAGAGGCTCACCTTGAGCTTATTAACCTCGCAATCAAGATTAAAGTGTGTGCACTTCACGTACGTACGTCCATGTAATTCACGATAGCCTTGATAGATTAAATATATATTCGGTTCTTTTTTCGATCTAAATTGTCAGAATTACGAATAAACTCATATTTGCAAATGAAAACTGTTCCTCGTCCCTACTACAGTAATTAAACTCGAAGAAACCCAAAAGCAAAGTTAATTACTTTCGATTATTTATTTTCAGAGAAGAAAGTTGGGTTGGAAGTGAGTGGCATGGAATTGCCGAAGTTTCGCCGCCGCCTACGCGCTCAACGGACTGCCAGACTACTTAATAGTTCATTGAATGCCCGTGCCCTTTCCTTTAAACTTTTGAAATTTCCGAACAAAACCTAAATTGAGAATGAAGCCTTGGATTGTTTGAAAAAATCACTTGTCTAGGTCATGGCTAGACGTGAATGTGAATTGAATTGAAAAGAAGCTCCCAGCTACATACATTATAGATTGTAGCCATTGAAGTCAAACCGCAACCCATTGTATTGCGGTCGGAATACAAAATGCCAAAGTTTGGCAATTTAATGTATTTCAATGAACTTGTTACTAAATATCTTACTGCCAAAAATTGGTATTTAAAGGCTAAGAAAGGATGTAGGAAGATGAAAAGAAATGGGGATCTAATTATTAAGAAAGAGAAGGTAATTGCTGCCGACTTGTGTACATACAGAGGGTGTCCCACATTTATAAGATCGATGAACTCATGGGTGCACCACCCTGCATAAGTACCCATGTGACTTTTAT
>JAAXYW010003863.1:0-10503 GCA_036851895.1 Orthonychiurus folsomi | reverse complement strand
GATTCTTAAATGTAATGTTAAAATTATACCTCAGTATGTAATGAATAAAATCAAGAATTAACTCACACTTCAGTTTTGAATTGGAGGGAAGAAGATATTTCCGTTCCTTCATACTCCTCCTCCGCCTCGTTGTATTGTCGTTGGGTTTTCCTTTTGTTTCTAAACATGGCAGACGCGCAGACGCAAATCGTACAATTTTATTAATAAACTTGTTAATTTTTGAAAATGCCTTGTCGTCTTCACACTGTGTAATAGTATTTATTTGAAGCTCCAATTTCAACAATCAGAATCAGACTAAACCAACCAAACAACTCTCTCCGTTGCGCCGTACTCTTTACGCGCATGTGCAAGATGTTGCAAAAATTGTACTCAAGTGGAAAGCCTTTCTGGTCCAGTGATCCCTTTGTTTGCACTCCAAATCCAGCCGTGAATTAGCATTCATTCATTGACTGAGGAGGCATTGAATTAGTCTCTCTTTTTATGTTTACACAAATACACAAACCTCACTTTCAAAGTTCATCAAAATCTGAATCTGAATACCGCACCGTCTTAAGATGGGTTCCAAGGAATTAACAATGCAGTGCAATGCAGGGAAAATCAGGTCATGTCGTCCTGAGTTGACGCCATTGAAAATTTTTTGGTTTCCTTTTCAATGAAAGTGCATTTTTAACATTGTCAATGTCAACTTTGGATCCGTGGGAGGTCAATGGGCGCGCGGAGAAAGTTGCGTTGCGTGGGGTTTTCCTTGGATTTTATGTAGGTGAAAGAATGCTGCGCGCGCTGGGAGGAGAATTATAGCAAAGGCAGAATGCGCATGCGTACAAAATTCAATTGTTTTGAATAATTCTATTCTTCGCCCTTGAGTAAAACTAAAGCACCTACACCTAATCTATATATAATGTGATGTACAACTTTCATTATCAATTTAATGTTGGTAGGAAATTTGGCCATTGTAAATTAACTAGTAAAATTTAAGTTGAGAATAAGTGATAATTTGAATGTATTTTTGATGTTTTTAAGGCAAGCAATAAAATTTTATTTCAATGCAATACTACACTATGTATACACAAGATAAAACATTTGTACACCCCATGGGTTATCCTGGTGAAAGTTGTTACATTGGAATAGAAAATATCTATGCATTTTTATTGGTGTGATTAGAGCCAATAATGCCCTGGTGTCACGAAACGTAAGGCTGGAAAGCAGAGGCTAGCACTCACCGGGATCTTCGGCACAGGGTGCTTTGTATAACTTAGCTGCTTAGCTTAAATAAATATTCTAAGAACAATGACATATCGTGCTATTATTCCCCAGTACTTTTACAGAGGTAAGGTCAGTGACCAAATGTCAAGTCAATTCGTCACATTTCAAAACGTTTCTGGGCTTTACTTTCTTAGGAAAAAACACATCGTCAAACTTAATTAATACGCATTTTGCGAGGAGCCTATAACTTAACTCAGAGGTCAGATATCAGGTCAAACTTGTGACCTTTATAATTTCTTTTGCTTTCCTGGAAAGAATGACGCATGGCGTGTCAAACTTGATCTGCGGGGTCAACAGCTTAGATGGGGTCAAAGGTCGTCAGGTTAAACTTGTGACCTCCCAAAGACATTTTTTCTTACTTTTCTGGGAAGAACGGCAAGCTTAGCCTGTATTTTGCCCAAGGTAAACAACTTGAGGTCAAGGCGGGTCAGGTCAACCCGTGACCTTCCAAAAATTATTCTGACGTACTTTTGTAAGAAGAATAATACATCACCGCGATACTTTCCCTGCATTTCAAAGGTCAACTTATGACCTGCTTTACTTGATGTTCACCTGGTTCCAGTTCCCGCCAAATACAGTAAAGTTAAAGGAAAATAAAGACTGGCGCGTATGCAAACAGTCGACTTTAATACATGTGTGATGGATTCGCCTTTATTTAGTTGATATGTGGATTCTCATTTCTGTACAATACTTCCGGTTGGTGTAGTTTACGACCTAGCTCAACTATCTTAAATATTAATTTACAATCCCCGATCGAATTCGTGCAATTCAACACTAAAAATTTTGCGAATGTTCTGAATGCCCTACATTGCATTGGCAGTATAAAATCTATGGGAAATCCTGGAACGCCTATCATAGTTAATTCTGAAGCGGCCAACTCAAGTTGGCTGCTTCAAGAATTTTAGCAATGTTAACCAAATCCGTGATGCGTCGCTTGCACTTTGCATTTACAATTTGCTGTTTCTTTTGTTGCCTTCCCTTGGACTGGGATCGGAAGACGAAACGTTTCCGAGCAGCTCGGAATCCAATCAAGATTTGGCTGAATGGACTCATGTCCTTCGGCTCACCAGTCATCATGACGTATTTTGGTTTGTCATTGGTTGTGGACGTAATGATCAATCATTTGATTGTTGCAGAAATTGTTCTCAATTTGCTGCTGGTGCTGGTTGGAATGTCTGCTGCTCTCTTGGTGGCCGGGATGCATTTTTATGGGGATCAGATCCAGAATAATATGAACAATCTATTTGATTTGGATCAATTACTGCAAGGTGGGTGGTCTGATGTATTTTATAGAATTATGTGTTCATTTTTTAATTTTTTAGAGCAACTTTTCGAACCATCGGAAATCGAGACTCTTCAAAAACTTCCATCCATCACCCTCAGATTCTCAAATATCATCGAGCCGGTCTCCATCATCCACTCCGTTTGTGCCGGATTCCTTTTCCTTGAAGAATTCGATCCATTTCGACGATATTTTTATAAATATTTTGAAATGTATGCCGGATTCCACACCCTCCTCCACCAATTACCATTCATGATTGCCTACACTTTATTCATCCGCCTTTGCTACGGGATCCTACTCATAACAGCATTCCTATTCTGCAGTTATTTGGAAAGCACCGCATTTTGGTTGAATCAATTCTCAAAACATCCAAAAATCCAAACAGCCCGATTGGATAATTCCGTCAAATATTATCGCTACGTTCAAGTGTTGAATACACAATTCAATAATTCAGATTTCACCCAAATTGCATGTCCAATCTGTTTCACTTGTGCTTTTGTAATGATTGTACTTTGTAATTATTGTACGGTCAAATTGTATGACTACTTGAATTTTTTGTCGTATTGTTTCATGCCGACGATGTCGGTTTTGGCCGTGATTATATTTCAGGCTTGGTTACTCAAATCTGGGGAGATTGGTGAGTTCAGTACTCAGTGTGTACAGATTTGGAAGAAAAAGAAAAATATTGGAGAGAATGGGCTCAAGGTCTTGGGCACTTGTCGACCAATCAAATTGCAGGTGTCGAATGTCATGAGTTTGGATAGGGCGACGCTCCTTGGCTTTTGGTCACATGTTGTGGACAGGACGATTGGGCTGATTTTATTGTAAGGGCATGCAATTGCAAATTAGGGAAACAGATTTTAACTAAATATGGTACTTAATAATAATTACTTTATTCTTTAAATTTTATTAATCTTTATGTTAGCACTCACTTTGTTCTATTAAATTACATAAATTTCTATTATTTTACTATTCTATTAAATCAAAAGGTCAAATTAGTTTGTCCAGTAGCAGCGGTTATTAATTAATTTTTATTTCGACCAAATGTCAGTTAATCTCCAGACCATAGATTTGATTGTATCATTCAATCCCCACAACCAGCAGCGCCACAGTCCGGCGTCAAACCCGGGTAATCCAAAATACTCGCAATCAAATATCCCACGAAATGGAACAAGATGGCCGCCATCTTCAAAACTGGGAAACAATTCGTACAGAAGGCACATCCGATCAGCATAAGTAGCAGTCCCTTCCCAATGGCCCATGGGTTAAATGTGAAATTCCGAATCAGTCCAATCAACGGACGAGTCAATCCCCGCCACAATCCCTTTGATTGGAAATAGAGGCGGGCGGCGGCGTACTTGCGAACAATGGATTTCCGTAAACTTTTTTTCTTCCGTTCCGCAGTTGCAAGTTGAATTCGGCTCCTCTTTGTATCCCTAATCAGAGCAATCGTTTCCTGTGAAAGCATCCGCCGATGGGCTTC
Organism: Orthonychiurus folsomi; assembly: GCA_036851895.1. Classification (NCBI taxonomy): domain Eukaryota; kingdom Metazoa; phylum Arthropoda; class Collembola; order Poduromorpha; family Onychiuridae; genus Orthonychiurus; species Orthonychiurus folsomi. The sequence goes on along the minus strand of JAAXYW010003863.1, from coordinate 6,475 downwards.
GATGTGAGCATCCACTGCGTAGATCCGCGTCTGCCGTTTGACTTGGGTTTGGCAAATTGGGCACCAGGGGCGGACGGTGAGCCAGTCGGAGATGCACTTGATGCAAAACATGTGACCACAGTCGACGGCCGTTGCCTGAATTCAAATTTAAGCGGGACAAGCATTAAATTATTGGCTGAGTTAGATTCAATGATTGTTGGAGAGGACATACGATTTTTGGACAGACCGTTTGGTTTTGACCTCAGAATTGACCTTTCATGTTCAGTAACTCAGGTCTCAGAATCAAAAATTCAATTTTAAGCATGATTGCTGATGAAAATTTGGATTTTCGAAAATGTTCACAATTTTAATATGGAAAATGTGATACCAAACAAAGAGTTTTAGAATTTTACTGGGACTCCTTAAGTGGAATTTCAATTTTTAAAATTGTCCGCTGGAATATCAAATTTCCTGCTAGCATTAAGTTCTATAATTATGAAATGTCAAGTCTGAGGTCAGAGGTCAAGTCATCAATTTAGACCAGAAATCACACGGGCTCTTTAAGCAAAAGCGATTGAACCGGCTTCATAGTACATATCAAATATCAAATATTGTACTATGTAGTACCTGAACGAAGTAATCCATGCAAATCGGACAGATGAAGTTTGCCAGTGCCAAAGGCTGGGAGTCATCGTTTCCGAATTCTTGTTTCCGTTTGACTGGGTTTCTGATCTTCGGATTCTTTGGAAAATAAGGGATGTTCATACGATTCAGTTGCTTCCGCTGCCAGTTCTCTCCTCCCTGAACCAATTCACTGTTTATTTGCGGTTCCGGCAGAGAGGATTTCTTTCTATTTTTAATTGAAAAATCCCCTGTCCCTTTCTCCCAACTTCCATCCCCTTGCCTCCATTCCCGTTGACCTTCGTATTAGTAAATTAAATTGTATTAATTGCAGACACAAGGTCGTGTCTGTTAAGTTAACAATAATGCATTCAGCCTTACCCATTGCCACTAATTTCGGCGTAGTCGTCTATTAAATTTCACCTTTGACCTCGTCCCAAGTCACGCCGACGTCGGATAGGATATTTGTCATATCTCCGTTGGGATTTGGGCCTCCTGTCCATCCCTTTGCAAAATGTTACTTCCGGAGTCAACACAATTGTTGCCAAGGGGTTTGCGATTTGTGGATTTTGATTACCAACGTACCAAATATGAACAATGTAAATGTACAAATAAATAGTTGGGTAAAATTGCCAAATTAACGTATGAATTTTCAACTGATTTGATCTGGCTGTTGTGGCGCCTGAGCCTTTTCAATTTTGCGTATGAGAACAGAGGGCGCGGGTGCTGTTGAGCCAAATTTTATTGAATAAATTGGAAATCCATTAGCAATAAATGTTAACAAATGCCATGTAGTGGAATAAATAATTTTTATTGCCAAAATACTCGTGTATTGCTGATAGGATATTTGTCATATCTCCGTTGGGATTTGGGCCTCCTGTCCATCCCTTTGCAAAATGTTACTTCCGGAGTCAACAAAATTGTTGCCAAGGGGTTTTCGATTTGTGGATTTTGATTACCAACGTACCAAATATGAATAATGTAAATGTGCAAATAAATAGTTGGGTAAAATTGCCAAATTAACGTATGGGTTTTCAACTGATTTGATCTGGCTGTGGCGCCGGAGCCTTTCCAAATTTGCGTATGAGAACAGAGGGCGCGGGTGCTGCTGAGCCAAATTTTATTGAATAAATTTGAAATCCATTAGCAATAAATGTTAACAAATGCCATGTAGTGGAATAAATAATTTTTATTGCCAAAATACTCGTGTATTGCTAAATTAGAAACGGTAACTGAATAAGAAGTTAGTTTCCCAATCTCTTTTTGGAGCCGGGGTGGGGGGTTTCATGATTGGATGGAGATGAGGTCGCGAGGGTGTGGGTGGGGCTACCGGGGGATCAGTTTGAGGTTGTGGTACAATTGCAGGCTTTTCGGTCCAGGGAGCTGATGACGTCATCCCCGTTGTCGTTGAAGCCGGGGTCGTGGTCATGGGTGGTCTTTGAGCAGGCATGGAAGGGACGGGTTTCGGAGGCTTCGATGTCGTAGGTGCAGATGGCACTGCTGGTTTCGTAGGTGTAGGTGGTTTGGGGACTTTGGTGGGAACGGGTGGTTTCACAGTTGAAGGTGGTTTGGTCACTTGAATTGGCATTGGTGTCGTTGTCGTCGTGGAGGTGACCTCAGTCGATGGTTTTCCAGTCATTTCCTCTGGGGCTATTTCATGGGTTGGTGGGCGTGGTACAACAGGTGGGAAAGTACCAATGGTTATGTCTGAACATGTGCGAAAAATTTCTTGGTCCCCGGCTCCAACTTCTCCAGTTGTATTTGTTATGAAATTCCAACGATTGGCTAATGGTGGTTGATAATAATAAATTTGAATAAAAGGCGCCATTTTAAGATGGTGTTTTGCATTCTGACTGACCTGTTCTGTAGTGCCATCTGAGTGAGCACTGTTTGCATTTTAAATCCTTGGGAAGGACGAGCGTAGTATTGTAGTACCCAGTATCATTTCTGGGTACCATGTATTTGGTACCTGATCCATCGGCTAAATGAAGCGGGTATTTTTGAAAACACTCTTCATCTTCTGGATATGTGAGTGGGCACAAATTGAATTCAAAGTGACCCAAGTGATTTGCCGTTAATTCCACAGCAATGTTTATCACCTGAAAAGAAATGTATAACAGATTAAGTATAGGATTCTCAACGGCGCTTATTTTCAAAAATACCTGTCCAGGTGAGTAAACCCTGGCTATAATCCCACGCCCAAATCTGCCGCCATCTTCATTTTCTCTTGGTTTTTTCTCATGCCAAGCATCACCACAGGGTCCACATTTCCCGCCATTTTGTGTATACTGTGCCCCAATCCCACCGCACCAAATTTGATTGTCATCGTAATTGGCTTCCGGTTGAAATGGCTTGTAGGCATTCAGGCGCCACAAGGATGACCGATTCGGTGGCTCCATCAAGCGCCCGTGGCCAGTCGCAAAATCTGATGTGGTCATCAGGAGAAAAATTGACACAAATATGTTCAACATTCTCGAAAAAATCACAAGAAAAGAGCACAAAGGACACGGGACGCGGAGAACGTGCAAAAAGAATCCGTAATTCCAAAATTTTTGCTAGTAATAAATGATGAGGGGCGTGGCTGGGTTTATCCCTTTTATACGTGTAGGAATTAAATGGCAATTAGCGAATCAGCTCAGCTGTTGATTCCCAATGTCAATCGGACGAGGATGAACTTGGAAAATAAATGGAATTATTTCCATGGACTCAGCATACACTTTGGTGGCCTAGATTCCGTCGTCGTGGAATTAATTAGCAATGGGGAAACTGGGAAAATGGTTTTGAAATGCTAATGCGCTAAATAAAACTGTTTTCTTTTTCTGTGGCGAGGAGTCTGCGACGCGACACAATGAAAATGAATCATTAATTAATTACTATGTAATCCTGGAAAAAAACTCGTTTGATTACTTCACTAATTTTGGTAGTGCTAAAAATCCGTCCGGCTGATTCCACTACTCCTGGCAACGTAACGTAGTGTCGGGCCAGGATCCCAAATGGAAACTGTGCAAAAGTGGATCAATGCTCTCAAATCACTCCAATTGGATTTTGCAAAAAGGTCGGGGTTGGGATGAATGAGTGCGCAATTTTTTTTGCAATTTTTTGCTCCGGAACGGCGTACACATACATATGGAAATGGAACAGGGTGAATGAATTTTTCGCAACCGGTTTCAGCATCAATCATTTGTGGCCATGCAATTTGTCATATTCGATCAATATCAATACATATAAGTTATTGCAAATGCATCGTATAATGTGGATGAGGATTCAGTCATGCATGCATTCCTCTTCTTCTTTTGAGACTCCTGCTGCGGTTTGCCAATTTTTTGCAACTTCGGCTAGGTTCGTCGAAGTAAGTTCTGTGTTGGGGAAGGGCGAGCTGGATGCAGCATTTTACAATAAGGTATACATGCTGGGAGGGAACTGCAGTGCAATGAACGTAAATTAAAAACAAAGGAGCAAAAGTTCATTTGGGGTTTAGGTTACGTGCGCGCTGCCGCTGCCGCGTAGTACATATGCATTGGAATTCCCACTTGCGTATTTGTCGGGTAAACTGTTTGTAGTTAATTGGTTAAGATATTGTATTTCTTCTAATACCAAATGTGCAGAGTGCAGAGCACAAACGTTTGCGTTTGGAGTACAAGTTCAATGACAAATACTAGAATTTGCACATTTATTTGCAAGTTTTTTGTCACATTTTTTTGATATTTGCATGTTTTTTGTATTTTAAGATGAAAACGTATAATTATTATTATGGAAATCCCATCTGTTTTGGTAATCGAACAATTAGCCCTGATTTCAGAAATGTGCTGGTAGTCAGACAAGACGTAAAGGATGCCAAACAAAAGGATTGATATTTCAAGGTGCAATGGCAGACGTTAATTGAAACGCGCCGTGTCCCAATGTCAAGGAGTGCCATTAAACTCAAGTACAGATTTGTTTTTGCTGACACATAATGCGGGGCGAATACAATCAGTTTTAACCTTATAATTAATCCCGTTCCGTATCCACTGGCATTCAAATTCGATTGTGATGCATAGTGAAGCCAGTTGAGTTAGCTCATAGCTGCTGGCTCCTATTCCATCTACTACAAAGTACAGCTATAGTATCTGACTCAACTTGTCATTGTAAAGAAACATGCATGCAAGCCAATATGATTAAAGTGAAAATGATTGCAATTCTGAATGAAGGGTCCTGCTACGTTCTTCAACATGTGTCAGATGTGCAAGACTCTTCATGTGATGGGTTGGCCAATTCCAGTTACCTTCGAGTTCTTTTCAAATCGACTGGACAATGCTCTTCATCAATGTCAATTGGGAGTTCCAATACCAGAAATTTATTTTGTTGCCTGATTAATTTTACATTTTGACACCGGCATTCTACGAAACGTTTTTTGACGTTTCATTCAAAGATTTTATAGCACATTAGTAAAAACCAATAAATACAAATCTTGTAGCGATTTATTTAGAGATACTGGCAACTGGGGGAAGATTCAATATGGCTTCCTTCCATTTGGTTCGCCGCACAAACGGGGGAATGATCCTGACAATGCCAACGATTTGTAGTTCTCGTGAGACTGCTGGTAACATTTCGGCATTCTCCAGATGAGAAGCTGGAGAATGTCAGCTGGACTTTCTTAGCTCTCTTAACAACCATGAATTTGCCATCATTGGCAATTCCTTGCATGAATAAAACCTGCAAAAATGCCTCGAATAGGCGAACTGCTTAATTGCAGGTAACGTTAAGTTAAATAAGAAATTTTGTGTGTGACGTGTGAAGAAAAGAAGGTATGAATGGGCTGAAGGTATTTAGGGCCGGTAAATTTTTTTCATTTGTAATTTAATAACAGCACAATGATAAGTAGTTCAGGTTTTTCTGCGACGAGCAAACCAAAATGTTTATGAGCTCGTTCGGAACTCACAAGCTTGGATAATGTTTGCTAGCTGGCACTTTGCAGCGGAACTAATTCGAAATGTTAAAGTAATTGTGAGGTAACTGGACCTCAAATGTAAAGAACGATTAGTTATCGGGAAACTAATGAATTCAAGTGTGTTTGGCAAGTAGCTATCGGGAAACTACTGAAATGAGGTAGTCGAACCTCGAACTGGACATAGGTGCTGTAGTTGGCAGGGGACTAATGAACTGGACTGGATGTATGCCAAAATAATTATAGTTGAAAAACCAAGAAGTCGAATTTTCTGGGATTTATTCAAAACTTACAACTATTATAACACAAACTCGGAATACAAACTAGACATAACATAAATTAAGTGTATTCGGTCGCGAAGAAAAAGACTCAGGTGAATTTAAGGGCATGCACGTACATGAAAGAAACAGTATTGGAAAATGTGATATTTGAACATACAAAATCAGAAAATTGATAACGGTACATTAAGAATTTGGATTCATACAAACTTATGATAACTTAACTAAAAATTGACCCAGATCCTAGAGAGAACCAGGAAATAACAAGATACGGGATCCCGTTTACCATTATGCGGTAAAGGAAAACATTCTTTACCTTCCCCCGAACTCCTTCCTATAATCACCGATATATTTTACAACTCCTTGGTCTCTGGAACCTTTCCTTCCGAATGGAAAATGGCGACAATAACAGCAATACTAAAAAAGGGTGGAAATCCGTCAAACCCTCTTTCCTATCGCCCTATATCGGTGCTTCCTTTTCTCTCCAAGGTCTTTGAAAAATTCATTGTCCAACTAATCCTCACTCATCTTCTTGAACACAATATAACTCTAAATCCTGTTCAATATGGCTTCAGACATGGCCGCTTGACTTTCCATGCCATAGCTGATCTGGTACAGCTTCTGTACAACCACCTTGATAACAACCTCCTTACAGCAACTGTCTTCCTTGACC
>JAAXYW010003862.1:0-10504 GCA_036851895.1 Orthonychiurus folsomi | reverse complement strand
CGGATGTCAAACCCAACTGGAAATCAACCAGGATAACAATTCCACGAGTCGCTACAAGTTTGACTCGATCAAGTCTGTGGAGGAAAAGAGAATCAAGTCCACTGAAAATTCTTTCAAGTCCCAAATGTGTTTCAATAGATTCGAACAACAGGAGAGAACCAAGAGGTCTCAGATTGAAGCAGATGGAAGGACAAGAGTAGCTGAAATTGAAGCACATAATAATCCATTCGGCAATATTCTTGGGAATGTTATGAATCTGGGTTTAGCGGCGGCGTCACCGGCACGTATTCCAGCATTGGCGGCACTGACCGGCAGCACACTCTTGGGAAATCCCGTAGGGTTAAATTCCAGACAAAGTAGACCGATTATTGAGGAAGTTGAATAATCTATTAGGTATGACTGCGTCTAACTTTTATAAATTCCCCTGTAGATTCTCTTTATTACATACTTTTTTTAAAACTGTCGTCATCTAATAGTAATTCAAATTTTATTGGACATGGATGTTATTGGGTAGTTCTTTATTTGTCGTTTTTGATATTTTACTCTTAACGTCTTAACCGTAGAATGTTATTGGGTAGCTCTTTATTAGTCGTTTTTGATATTACACTCTTAACGTCTTAACCGTAGCATGTTATTGGGTAGTTCTTTATTTGTCGTGTTTGATATTATACTCTTAACGTCTTAACCGTAGCAGTAGCCGAACCGCATGCCATTCTTGAAATAGAACATATTACAATAGGTATGCAATTTTGTTCTCCAGGTCAGGTCAGAACTCTGAAACTGATTTTCAGGGGAAAGAGATGGAAAGCACATATGGAATTTGGAATTTATATTGGGCCCGACACAATGATTGCTAATGCGTATTAGATCAAGGTTTGAAAAGTATTCACAATGGCATTATCCAGCTCATGCCTTGTTATGCATTATTATTGATATGATATAACATAATGAGATGATAGTTTCCTCAACAAGTTCAACTTTACAGTCCGTTCCAATTGCTTTCTCATAGAAATGGGAACGGACTGTATACAAACTGATATAATGACAAACTTAAGTATATACTATTTGAAATTCTAATTCGTCTAATTATCGTAATTCGTGCTTTAAATCTCTTCGAGGGTTTTTAGTTTTTTTAAGCATTGGTAAGGGGCAATTCATTCATTCATTCAAATGCTTTAGTTTATTGCTCAATGTCGTAAGAGTTAACTTATGTAAATGACAGGAGCGTTTTGCCAACAAGTTCCTAAAACTAGATTACAATAAAACACGCAGCAATGATTTTTAAGGGACATGAATTTGATTTCATGGACAAACTAAACAATTTGATGTCGAGCTCATAAAGCAATTGCATTTTCTGTTCGTCTGTTTGTCCCTGCAGCGCATTTCATTGGCATTTAATCCTAAATTCAATTGAGTGGCCGCTTCCGTTCACTCAAGGCTTTTGATTTACATACGGAGTCCGAAGCGTCTGCTTCATGTTGTACCTGTGGAAACAAGCAGCAAATGACATTTTGCGCTTCTAGATTGACTATATAAACGAATTCAGATGGGAGCAATTTATTTTATTTTGCTGCGTACTTGAGATTACAGTATTACTGAAAGGGGATTCGGCTATGACCGAAACCGAAACAAAATCTTCGGTTTGAAGCCGTGCCGATCTACATTTCTAGCATTGGTGTAACAGTTTTACAAGAAATAAGATGTACTGAAATGAAATCCATGTGCATGTGTTATTTGAGATCTGCATCGCAATGACGTCACATCACTCCATAATTTTTCTTCTATGCTCCATTTTGTGTGCTCTTATGGGGATTTGCCATTCCCTTATGTAGTTCCCTGGTTGGTCGCCATAAGACATTTGGGATTTACTAGTTTTGGGCCAAATTTGCCATTTTTTTCCGAAAAGTTTGTTGACAGAAAAACGTAATCAAAGAATAAAAAAGTCTAGGCTCCTTTTCTGCCGATCACTTCAATATGCTTACCTTTCCCAGCCGTTGACGGATATATCCGCAAAGCTATTTTTGCGTGAATTTAATCGACTAAACCACATGTCTGCAGAAACGCTGTTAATGTCAGTTTTAATTGAAGTTAAATATTTAAAAAATAATTAAAATTTTTAATTTTCTAAAAAATTTCAAAATTTTCCTAGTAAGGTCAGTTCTACCCTACACTCTGCACGGTACCCTTAAATACCAGCCCTGCAGGGTACCCTAGCCCTTCATGCTGTACTAGATAACTTGCGCTCGGCGCGGAACGCACTATGATAAAAAATTTGGAATCTCAGAGATCAGAAGTATGCTGATGTGAGCATTTACATGAGTAAGGGTACCTCATCCCTTGAATCAAGGCCAACCTAAGTCAATGTCTAATTCCCATAGGACATATGGCATGTAACATATCGTTGGAAAGCTTAGGCCAAAGCCAAGCTAGGCTAGAAGCTAGCTCTTACCTTAGGTCAAAAAGTGACCCTCAGGGGTCAACCAAGGTCAATGTCTCATTCCCATAGAACATATGGCATGTAATATGTCGTTAGAAAGCTCAGGTCATAGACCAGCTTGGTTAGAAGCTAGTTCTTGCCTTAGGTCAAAAGGTGACCCTCAGGAGTCAACTAAGGTCAATGTCTGATTTCCATAGAACACATGTCATGTTATATGTATATTATATAACGGCTATATACTTTGAATCCCACGGCTTAACACAACAGTAGACCAGTGTATAAAACATTAAAGCTTAAGGTAATACAAATTTGCAGTTAGGAATGGGATCCACACATTTCAGTTCAAATAAATATCTATCAGATCATAAACATACTCTATTTTGTAGAAGTTAAAGGAGATATAGCCAAGTTTCCACCAAGACCCAAGAGGTATTGGCTCCTTGCGTTACCTTTCCCGGAAAGGTTCGCCCCGAAGAGCCCTATTTTACCATGCCCATAAGGCGGTAATATGAAGAATTTGCTTGCCGAAGGCTTTTGAGGTGGACCGGGAACATAATCTGAAAGGACATGAACTCTTTTAGTACGCATACCCTGCTCATAACCAAATCCGCGTTTTCCAGTGTTAGCAACAGGAATTATGACCCGGGTAAAGCCTCCTCTTATTCCAAGTGCACCCTTATTCAACATATAGCCTGTTTTCTGGATGATCTCGGCTCCGACCCCATAAGTTCTTAAGAGGCTTTCCATAGGCATTTTATCGAGCACATCCTGGTAATTGGTTCGCTTCATCTGTAAACAAAAAAAATATAAGAATTAGATATCAAACAAGAACAAACATATTTGATGAGGGCGCATTAGATCCAACAAAGTGTGGCTGGATCTAATGCCAATTACATATTTGAGCTATGAGAGTGCATTTTGTAAAACTATATATGTGCTCGGTATTTTTAGTCTTTATGAGAATGCATTTTGTAAAATTGTATATGTGCTCGGTGTTCTTAGTCTTTATGAGAGTGCATGTTTGAAATGCGCAAAGTTAGAACCGGGTTTCTGAATACTTTGAATTTTCGTTATTATGTATAATATAAAACTACTTTAGTATATATGCATGATAAAAATGTTCAAATAAAATAAAAATTGAAAAATAAAATATAAAAATAAAAAAATAATAAAATGGACCAAAAAAATTGCACATACATATTTACACGCATGCAATGTAGCCATACTGTCGATTCCAAAAACTGCCCATAAAACTAAACCTAAAATAATGCAAACAGTTGTTTACTTACCTTTTAGTAGTGTCGTGTCTTCGTGGGAGCAACTCCGTGCGCTGAAATTCGTCAAAAAAATCTTGAATTCAAAATTTCCACTTTACTTCACAGGTTTTCCACACAAAATATCACTTCAGAATAAATTGAATTTACCGGCATCGCCAGATCATCCAAAAGTAGCTAGCTCTATGCTCTTGCGGCCGGCAAATTCAGTTCAGTCTGAAGTGCTGTTTTGTGTGGAAAACCTGTGAAGTGAAGTGAAAATTTTAAATTCAAGAAGTTCTGAAGATTTTCAGTGCCCGGAGTTACTCCCGCATTCACTGCGGAGTGGTAAGTGGCCATAACATATGGCTCCCAAATCAAAAGTAAATACAACATATTACAAGTCCCAGGTACTAAAACGACCAAGAAAGGAAGAGCTTCAGGTGGCTTCGTCACTTGCATAAGGAAAGGGTCGAATATTTCCCTAGCTGCAGCTGACCGATACCACATGCTGCTTTGGCTCCCAGACTTCAAATTAAATGTAATGTGTGTCTACCTTCCCCCTGATTTAAACTACGACCAAGCTGCAGAAGAGTTGTTCTGCAAAATTAACACGCTGACTGCCAATCGGCAAAAACTTGTTGTGGTCGGGGATTTTAATGCCCGAATTGGAAAAGAGGACGTAGTTGATGACTCTCCACGCAATTCGTGTGATTCTGTGCTCAACAGAAATGGTAAATTGCTGCTGGCTCTAGTTGCGGAAGCTGGCCTTCTGATTGCAAATGGTAATGTTAAAGGAGACGAAGTTGGCAATATGACATTTGTTCATGATGCGACCAATGGCGCAAGTGTCGTAGACCTGGCGCTTTACACTCCTTCTGCCAGCTCCTTTGTACATGAATTGAGCATTCTCGACTTTATATTCTCTGACCACTTTCCCTTGCTGTTACGTTCGGATTCGAAGCTGCCCGCAAGTGCATTGCCAAAGCACAAAGCGGTCAAAGTATTCCCACCAAAGTCCAATGAAACTGCTGCCCAGTACAAATCCATGCTGGACAAAGAGCTGAGCGCACTTTCTGTTTTGACCACTTTCCCTTGCTGTTACGTTCGGATTCGAAGCTGCCCGCAAGTGCATTGCCAAAGCACAAAGCCATAAACCAGAATTGTAATGCATGACGTTTTTCCTTTAAAGAAATCCCACCTAAAAATATTCCACTCACTCTGAACACCCACCCATCATAATATTCCCCTTTCCGTCCCATACTAATTAGATTGGAGGCACTTATCGATTCATCAAGATTTAAGTCTTAATCTTGTTGAACAAACATAAATCAAATCGGACCACTTCTGCTGAAAACATCCTGCCCGCCAATCCTCGTCTGTCACGCACTGCACTGCACAGCACATCACTACTGTCGAGCATCAGGATTTTATCTCTTGGTTATTACTCAACTCCCCATCGGTTTCGCCCATGAGAAAAATCCACGTGGCAAACAGATGATAAAATCGACTAGCAACATTTCTCACATCCAAATCCTATTTATTTGTCGTTGTGTGTTAGGACTTCACGGAGGTTGAAGTAGCATGGAGCGTGGAGTAGCAGGGGTGTCATTTGTTGTGGTTTGCAGCCGCTCTTTCGGATCTCTGCTTGCAGAGTTTATTTACTCTTCGTCCGCCGCCGCCGTCTGTCCGGTGGCCAACCGCGCCAACCTTTGTCGAAAGCGCTGCGCTCCGCTGCGCCTCATCACAAATGCAATGCAATCCTACAAAATCCCTTACTCACCACGAACCACCCTTTACAACACATTTTTATTTCATTTTCTTAAAAGGAATCGTATCGTGTCTTACGCCTTGGACTACGCGCTTATACGTACATCAACATGCAAATCAAATTCCCGCCAAACCCATGCCGTGCCGTGCATGCTCTTGCATGGAAAAGCATGGATTCTTGGGTCAATTCCCCGCCTTCCATGAATCTTTTTGAATTTCCTTTGCTACGATCGTAAGAAAAACCTCAGATTGAGTGCAAAAGGTGAAGTTTATGGAAGGAAAAAACTCAAGAAAGTAGAAAATAAAGTCTTGGAGAGGCGTGTAGTTCTTCAACTCTTCCCATAAAAGTGAAAGTCCTCTTGCTTTCTTTCCCCTGGAGTTTTTGACAGCATTTTGATTGCTGATAATAAAGTTTATTGGATTAAATGTACCACCAGCTCACCGCAGGTACGACAATATAAGGCCGCCATGAGTCGTCGTCGAGTAAATTGAAACTGTAAAGGGCGCTGAAGGTCAAAGGTCAATGTACACAGTACAGGGACTTCAGAGTAAAAAAATATCATCACAATTCCTAACTTGTAACACGTGCTTTTACCCTTCCCAAAGGTAGAATCCGTAATGATGCACTTAGCATTACATGAGGCGAGGAAGGGGAAAATTCATCGATTACCATAAAATTAACACAAGGGGGCGTGGCTTGGACTATGGAAGTCCGTAATTTCCATGAAGTGTCAATCAGGTGAAAGGAACAGCTGCCGAATGGGAGCGGAACTGACAAGGCACGAGGATTTCCCCATCCACCGTGTTGTCGTCATTATTATCGCTTCGCCTCCTGCCCGACGTATGTACGGCAAAGGCCCGGGTCTTCAAAATCTCATACAGGACCGCGGCGGCGGGGACTGTGTTGCTTATACAGTAATTTCTTGACATCCAACGTTATCGTAGCATAAGGGCATGGCTATATGTGGCTCTGGTGTTGCATATCGATCAAAGAAGATGAGGAGTGAAAGCCGTAGGAGTGGAGTAAGGGAAGAAATTTTCGTCAAGAAATGCCGCCGTGAATGGAACCACGTCTCAGAGGATATTACTCTGAGAAATCAACCTGTCACACCCCACAAGACTCAACGTCTTCCACGCAACATTCATCTTCCCTTAGTATAACATTGCATTGGATTGGCCTGGCTTGGCCCCATCGGCCCAGCCAAGGGGATGATTTCAGAAAATCATCAGCTGAACAAGTTCCGAGTCAAGTCTCATTATGTCATGGGGAGACAAAGCCAAGGAAAGGGACGTTAGTTCCATGGTATGTGTCCGCTGACGGATTCCTTTTCCAAAATCTGTTCCTTTTCCAAAATCTGTTGGCTTTATCAGTAGTGACTGATTTTGAGTGCGGGATTGTGTAGGCTTATTGTATTTAGTAGTAAAAATCCATTAATATTGAGAACCAAGACGAATCACGAGTCAAATTAACGCATGCATTAATAAAAAACAATGCAGTATTATTGATAGATTTACATAACTAAAACTACATAAGTTGTAATACTAACCATGTAAGATTTTAGAAAAACTACATTAGATTTACATAACTAAAACTACATAAGTTGTAATACTAAACCATGTAAGATTTTTGTAGATTTTTTGGCAAATCTGCATGAAAAGATTTAACCGTGTCGTGTGCCACTTATTGCCTTCAAAGGGAATCGGATTGATTTAACTACCGATTTTGCCAAAAAAAAGCCTGGCGCCAATGGACAAAGGAAAACCACAATCCGCCCATTAACTCCGGAATTCTACAAAACAAAGACTTGCAGCATCGGGTGCACAGCACACGTTTCCATCCAGGCGCCGGCATGGCATGGCAGTGGATGGTCCAGAAAAAATAAACAATTTTGCTGAGAAAAGCTTCGTCTGTGTTTCGTCCGTAGTTGCATGCTTACGCCTCGTTTTGGCTGAGGCCGGCCGAATGATCAATCCGGTCCAATCCCGGGAGAAAAAGTACTTTGAAAAGTTGCTCGGTTGGCTTTAATAGGAGGACGACGACACGGTACGGCCGGGTAGCCGCCGCGGCGCGGCCGGCCGGAGTCTTTCGTACGTTACGTATCGCTCAGTCATTTCCTTCTTTCCCCGCCTGACACTTTGTCGAGAAAGAGTCATTAAACTATCGTAAGAAAAACAGAAGGCCTGTCGGATTCAAAAATGATAAAATACTCTTCCGCCAAATTGCCAAGTTAATGCTCCCCTCTTCCTTCGCACCGCACCGCTCCCACTGAATCCTCACGCTCACTTAACTCTGAGAGGGAAGAAAGGATCCCGGAACGCAGGAAAGTGTAATTTTGAATGAGACGATAATCGGCTTCTTCAATCCTCAAAGATGCCTTTTGTATTTGTGCGCCATGCCATCAGGTTGAAGATGACAGCGCGGGGCGACGTGATGACGGTAACTATTTAGAATGGGAAATTAAGGCGTGGAACGGTAAAAAGGACTGTGATTGATTCCATGTAATAAGGGAAGGAAAACGATGGAAATTATTCACGTGCCTAAGAAATATACTCTAGTTAAGAAATATTACAAGACTCAAATATGTATGATACAGGGGAAAAAAATACATGTATTCCGTATTTTGTGAACCATAATATTGTAATTTTGAACGTGTCTTTCTTAGACTTACGACATTCTTGTCCAAATAAATATCCAGTCTTAATATTGATTCATAAATATTTATTATTTGAGATTTGGATTATTTGATCAAAATATGACCACCCGAATCCGACTGTGTCCTCTTCATCTCATATCTCTCTAATCCACCCAAAGCAATCTCCGTGCTTAACCCACATGTGATGTGATGTTTTAACAAAGACAAAAAAACTCAATTACAGCGTCCAATCAGATGATCATATAATCCGCCCACATGCCAAAATAAGCCATTCCCAGAATTCCCGTCTCTAACAAACAAAAGCTTTGGAATTAACTTTTTTGCACGACCCACATTCCTTCCCCTCCGTCAAATGTCAAAAACTAAACAACTAATCGCAAGGAGCAGCCTTTACCCATGTATGTATTTCGATAGAAGTTTACGTATTAGATCCCGCCGACGCCACAAGGGAACCAACCAAAACTGTGACTGACTCTGACTATGTTATGTCCCCGTGGATAAAAGGGGACCGACCTCTGAGTTCAAGAAAGAAATATGAACCCGTTTCGGCATGACTTGGTTTTATTAGCCTTTCCGGACGGGAAAATGGAGGGAAAAAGTTTTAAACAGCTGAAGGACTTGGGAAGTGTTTTGCTGTGGTGGTGGCCAAGGCACGGGCGGTGACACTTAATCATGACTGATAGACTGACTGCCTCCCGAATGAAACTCCCGTCCCCGAGACATCCACCCAACCACTAATGTGAGACAGGGCAAGGAAGGAAGAAAGTGAGACTCGTTAATCAAAGGAAAGAAGAGGAAAACAGTCAACGAAGGAACAACGCGTGAATTTTCATCATGGGATTATCAGAAATGTACAGGATGCCATACTATGTGTTATTTGGCTTCATGCGGCTAACCACGTATTATTATTATTGTTATTATACGAATATTAGGGTGACAAGTTTGGAATTGTTGTCCATATAAAATATTAGTCTTGTGGATTTTGGGTATAGCGGTGCGGTGCGGTGGTGAGGCGTCAGGCGTGGCTACTACAGTTTGTGTGCCATGGATACTTCCTGAATCTTGAACAAAATTACTCTTCACAGCGGGATTCTTTCCACTGGGAGAGAAATGAATCTTCATTTATTAAACTCCGCCCATAATTTGTTTCCAACCACCCCGTGCCTTGAGGCCAGTTTCCTGGCTTCCATGCACAGGGTTAGGCAATCAACCCCAACCTTAACGTCAAACTAAAATACAAATGACCCCAGTCGAGGGAAATGAATTGCCGTCTTTTATTGCTATTTTTCAAAATTATGGGTTGGACAGATTTAACCATCTTTGTACAAAATGCCGAAATATATGCATGCCGTATTCGCCCCATAATGTTCATGTACATGCGTAGGCTAATTTAAATGCATGTGGTCTTCCTGTAAAGGTCATTGAACTCAATTGAAGCAGATTGTAATCTTGAAAAATTGACCACACCCAATGTTCAGCGTGCAAGAACTTTTAAAAAAAGAAATTGTGATTTGTGAAAAGTTGGATCGGCGCGAAGATGAGTTTGAAATAACGCACCGTAAAACGAACCCCGCATATGAATTGTCACTTTGTTTTCATAGAATTAAACCCAATCCTTCCCCATTGTTTTTCTAATCTGATTAGGCAGCTTTTCCTTAACCAAAATTTCTGTGAAGAACTGGAACCGGGAGATAAACCACCCAAACTGCGCGCCTGAGTGCAGGCAGATGTGCGCAAAAAATAAATCCTAGGGTGCAAGATGTGATGCAACAGAATGAGGAAGGAATGTCTGGTAAATATTGTGTAAATAGAACTCCAGGTTAAGCCCACAAAAATTGAAACTTTTCCTCAAGTTTGGAACATCTTCTGCCTTGTCTCGCCTTTACTTAAAAATAGATCTTCTTGCTGCACAGGAGGATACAAGCTTTCGGGAAGAAACTTGGAAAATCACACCGAATCCTCGGAAGTTCTTAAAATAATCTCAAGATGCATGCCATCGTTTCATCATTGTAATATATAGGAAATCTGGGCAAAATATAATTGCAAAATTCATTGTGTTTTCCTTACAACAAATTTTTTTTTTAAAAACGCAGGCTTTCAACATTTATTTTAACTGTTCATTTTTTGTGCAAATTGACGTGCAGAAAGCATTTCCAAGTTTAATAGATCAAAGACTGAACAGGAAACGAAACTGTCGCCAAATCTTGGTTTCCATTCGGAAGAAGTGAATTGTTTCTAAAGTCTGAGTTCCCCAAAACTTAAAGTTGAAAGACGGACGCTGGGCTGGCCGCGCCTCGCCATGTCTTGGTCTTATCTTCCAGTGGCAGCTGAGACCTTTCTTTTTCTTGGCAGCAGCTGCCCGCAGAATGGCATACCGGGCATTTGTGGAG
>JAAXYW010003861.1:0-10507 GCA_036851895.1 Orthonychiurus folsomi | reverse complement strand
TTCAGAAAGTTTGGTGGCGATGAAACGTTGTTGGAACGAGCATGCAACATTCTGGTTGAATGAATGTTGCGCGCAATGTCACCAAAACGTTTCGTCGTGACATTTTTGCTTTGAAACGTTTCGCAACAATGTTACCTTTATTTCCCCTTTCTGTGACGTTTCATTCGGTTTCAATGCTATGCGGGCATCAACTTGTCCTGGATCATCAAGGTGACCACACTTGGACAATCTACACGGAAAGAGGAATTAATAATTCTATAAGACCAAACACATTTGAACCTTGGGCCAATCGCCTTCCTTGCAACATCAACACATGGGTTACAACGGTAAGAGATTTTTCGGGGCTTTCACAGGTTGCTCCAAATGTGATCAAAATCGGACACATTGTCATAGTTGTTCTTTGCACTGTATATATGAGCAGTTCCGCCTCACCACCTCGCTGCCAGTGGCGACGGTACACGCATCAACCCCAACACTCTTCGTTCAGATGAGTATTGGCCAGGACAACTTGGGAAATGAGAATGCAATAGTCGGTGCAAAGTTTCTATCGACCTGCAAACCTGCAAACCAAGTAGTCCAAATGTGGGTACAATAAAATGGCTTAGCCCAGATCACAAGAAAGAGCTTTGGCAACAAGAACGTCTTGCTGGCGGATTGAAAATTGCAGTGTTTGATCTTTCATCCGAAGAAAATATGTGTATAATCTTGAAGGAGAGTAAGGGTAATGCTGAATTTTGTCCATCAGCATATATACATCCTCTTAAGAACGTGTTCCTGACTCAATTTCACTTACTCCATTACCCGTATCCCTGGGCAAGAAGAACCACTATTTCTGTTCAATAGACTTGGGGTTCAGACAATATTATCTCTGACTACTGCTGGTTTCTTCAGCAGACAGACGTATGTCCTTAATACATGCGTGATAAATAACATAGGTTGGAAGGCAATTTATTGTGAGCACAAAGCTAGGTTTGCCAACACCTTAATTTGGTTAGAGCCAATAGATTCTATTAGCTTGATTCTCATTATTGTGACATGCATTGCTGCAGCTGTTCTTTTTCGAAATAAATGGTTTCACATCGTTTGCATCATTTTCCAACAAGACATACTCCAAGGGGTTTACTTTCCATTGGGGGTTTTACTTAGCTTCTTTGTTCTGGTAATTGTTACACATTACGAGGAAGTAATTATCAGTCACATGATAGTTCCTCCAAAACCAATGACGTATGCCACATTTAAGGACCTGTATGAGTCAGGACGTAAATTGCAGATAGGACTTAGCTCAGAATCAATTTCTGAGTTGTTGGAAGGAAATAATGAATATACTTATGAGGTTTAAAATCTTTTGGAGCTTCTAAAGGAGTAGTGGAATTCTCATCCGACGAATTTGTATTTTCCTCCGAAAAGAAGACCTTCCCGATTGTAGCAAACCGAGTATTCCACTGGTGGTCGATTTGATGGGGTCTCACCCAACACTTGTTTGCCATGCAGTAAAGCAGGAAAGTATCATGGTGGCTCCTCATCAGTTTTTCTTTAAATTTTATTTTGATGATGCCATTAGGTCAGCAGTGGATACCGCACACGAATCCGGGCTTTTCTCACGTTACTATAACAAAATTTTTATTTTGGCGATTGTTCTTCGCAAAACGTAAGTTAGAGGAGTTGGTATTTCTAGAAAGCAGCCAAAACCCTTTTCATTTCATGTTGGGAAAGCATGGTCAATATTTCAGTTCCTCGCTAGGTTCCTAACAGCAGCATTTGCGTGTTTTCTGTTGGAATTTTGTTGGTACAAATTGTTCAAATTGTGCGAAGATATTAAGTATGCTTTTGGTTTTTTCCGGTAATGTGTATTAATTGCCATATTAGATTCTTTGTTGAAAAAAATCCTGCGTGTGTGTGGTGAGGTCAGTTTGGAAGTACATATATGGCCAATTGGATACCAAGAATAGGTTAAATACATCAAAAATGAGCATGAGAGAATTCGTCAAATTTTGAGATACTCGATTTAATTGACGATTTATTAAAGGATCAAAGTTTGCGTGACTTACAAACAGTGTACTCCCTTGCAGTGCAAGGCGGTAAAAATGCAGGCGCAATAAATGCAAAAAATGCATTTCTTGCACCACGGCTTTTCTGCATGAAATGCAAGAAACGCAAGAAATCAATTCGACCACTCGCAGCACAGGAAATTTATTTTCCTTGCTTTTCGGTATTACTGAGACCTGAACTTGAGTTGCAATGACCTAAAGTATTAAGTTTTGCTTGATTATCACATATAGTAAATACACTTAAATGGGCAAGTCTATTAATGCTGACAGTTCTTGTATTACAATTATATATTGGTGCAAATCAACGTGCTCAGGTGCAGCATAATATGCTGACTCAGGCGACGTTATTTTACTTTCCCATTGAAATGCTGACATTTCTTCCTAATTTCTGTATTATACTAAATTATACAGATTAAATTCATTGTTTAGGATAACATTCAAATAAGGCACTCCAACTCCAGAACTTATTCGCTTAATTTCTGCCGATCCTATTTGGCTTTCCTGTCCCGCTCCCACTATGCACTCCACTCACTACCCAGAGCCTATCAGTACAACTACCACTAGCCCGCTGTACGTGGATGCAGCACAAAAGATTTAAATTTCCCAATTGTTAAAAGTTTAATTAACATTTTATCCAACTTAAAACTCAGCCGAATTACATAAGGCATATAATTTGTATTGCTGACACTTCCCCACGCTTTCTATGGCTGCTTTACTTTATGTACTGTATATCTTGCATTTCTCCCATAACTTGCATTACTTGCATTTTCTTGCATTTCATGCGGTGGGTGCAAGAAAGCATGCAAACTGCAAGAAGGGAGTACACTGCTTACAAATACAATCGACTCATTTAGCAAGGGTATCGAATTTACAAATTTCTTCGTTCTTACAAAAACCACGCCTCAAACGCATGTGCGACACTTTAACACACAACTCCATAAGCTCCTACTGTAATTATTGGCTTAGTATTTGCACAATTATGAGTTAGATTTGATTTACAAGGAAGATATATATGTTAAGGTACAATGAAGTGAGGTAAATCCACATAATGTGTATTTCATTTCATGTTTTCTTGCCTATTGTGTATCCTGAAGGAAGGCGGTAACGTATTAAATTTGATCATTATGCATTCAAATGTACGTACGATTTGATAAGGTCCCTTCTGCACAATGTTGAAAGATTGTATCAAATAAAGGTACAACACAAAAAGCTCGTTTTTTGCATATCCTTGATAAATTTTGCGATTATTGGAGATTATTCATATATAAAAATGACTTTCCAGGCACACGATTTTGTAAAGTTTATCATCTACTTGAAGGGGTCGGCCGGGGTTTGAGTCGAGGGAGCCAATGGATGGCGTCGCACGTCTTTTCATTGTCCTACGCGATAGGTACTTCATATAGTTTACTTGGGCCACTAGCTTCAGCAGCTTCCAGTCCCAATTTGTCCAAGTATTGGCGCATGATGTAAGTGAGATAAATATTGTACGGGAAGTAGACGAGGGCGAAGAAGGAGAGGAGGCCCTTGAACACAGGACCCACGAACCATAGAGTGGGGATGAGGAACAGAGTTGAGAATAGGACACTTGTCACTTGGACAAGGAAACTCACTTTCAGGTAAAGTGTGTTTTTCTAGAAATTTATAATAATAATGGATTTGACTATAGTACGAATAATTTATTTATGTTTTATGCACCTTAAAGACACCCAGCAGATTATTGAGCCCTGAGATGGAGCAGAGGAGTAAATATGCTATGAGGCAGGTCGTATAAAATCGTTGTTCACCCTCTGAAATTTTAAATGCATTCAGTTTTGTTACAATTCTGGAAAGTAATTCTTTGGTCCGGGGCGGTATTCTACGTTGTCGTTCTTGTCTTTTTATTGTCGTAGGACAGACAATGTCATTGTAGTAATTGAAATGTCTTACTTGAGAGTTTCCAGAACTTGTCTTGATCCCTTGCCATGTTTTTCGTGTCTTTCCGCATGCTTTCCAGGAATACAAAGAAAGTCGTGCCCAGGAGGATTGTATCGTTCCTTTTAGCTGCAATTCAAAATTTACCAATTCCCTGCCTTTAACACGGGAAATTGATTCATCTGACGTTTCTCAATTCTCAATTCATTCGAGTACATAAAGCAAAATGGCATTCTACCTTTCAAATACAAAACGTTGTTTAAGCAACTATACTCTTTGCTTAGCAAAAAGAAATCAGCCATATTTTCGGCAAACTTGTATGTACCAATGAATTTGCATTGTATTCAAGTGGAGCATGTTATGACCAAAATTTGCTATGAACATTAAGATTGCATGACGATTACGGTTCCGCATAAATTAGCAGATATTGCAAAGATTAAATGGACAAGAAAATGTTCACATGGCCAGCTTTCTAAACCTGAATTAACATTTTGTAATAATGATTATTTTTTCTGAGTTCTTTAGGCTATCACTAGAGTAAGGCAATGTCTCCTAAGTGAAGGGAATTTCTTCCTGTATGGTCAACTTGAGAATCTAAAATTGCTTGTAAAATGTATACGCTTTGAATTCAAGTGCGTCATCCTAATTGTCATCCTAATTCCTAACCCTCAAATCCACAAGCTTCGCGCAATTATTGACTTACAATGGGGTCTCGTCGTGTCATGCGCACCACGGAATTGGTGGATGGATACCATGATAGGGAGGAAGGCCATGGCCTAGAATCATTATGTGCAAAATGAGAACGTGATTTTGGGCGAATTTTTGAGTTTGCGATTGTTCTTCGCATCTTCGCAAAACGTAAGTTAGAGGAGTTGGCATTGCTAAAAAAGCGGTCAATACCCCTTTCATTTCATGCTGGGAAAGCATGGTCAATATTTCAGCTCCTTGCCAGGTTTCTAACAGCAGCGCTGGCATGTTTTCTGTTGAAGTTGTTTTGGTACATATTTGTCAAAGTGTACGAAGATACTTAGATATGCTTGAAAAAAAAATCCTTTGTTAGTGCACTGCGCTTAGTAGTATTTGCGAGAATTCACACAGTATAAATGTTTAAAAAAAATATACGTTGACTAGCTGTAATGCGTGGTTGTATGTAATAGCTCCAGTTGAGCAACGTTTATATTTAAGCCTTTGCAATGCCCGTATTCATTGCGGGTATATTGTAACGAGCGCTTTGTTACTTTAACTTAGACTCAGTAATTCTGCAATATTGAAGAAAATTAATACAACAATATAACAACGAATCTGCTAGTGCGCATTTGGGATGTTTGTATTGCTCTCAAAACTAGAGAAATAATGTGGGAAACCTAATAGCAAATAGCAAATAGCAAACAGAAACCACCCATAAGTTATTGTGCTAGTTTTTAACCAAAGAACAATGCAGAATTTGTTCAAGATTTTTCAATGCGTCTTAGAAGGTTAACATTTACATGTATGCTGTATCAAGATAAAAGCGATAAAATAAGATAGAAGTATGCAGAATTGATTTGATAACTTCGCAAACTGGTATAGGAGTACGGACACAGTGACAGTTGCCGTTGAGTTATGCAAATTATTTATTATTAGTGGAAGGAGAGACCTCATTTTCAATTAATCACGTCCATTTGGAAGCCCGGGTTTCAGGTACTTTTTAGAAATAGAGAAACTTTATATTGCAAAGATAATATTTACGGATATTTTTCAGAGTTTCCATCCTCAATATTACAACATACAATTAGTGGCTCTTTGAAATGGTTTCTAGGAGTTGCCTAATACTTGTTGCGATGCTTAGTCTTACGATACACGCTTACCCGGATGCAATGCCTGTGAATACTTTGGACTTGGGATTTCACATCTCTCAATTCAATTCCTGTGCGTTTCACCTGATTGACTTTGGTTGGCTTCATTATAGCTGGGTTAGTCATCAACTTGTCCTGGATCATCAAGGTGACCACACTTGGACAATCTACACGGCAAGTGAAATTAATAATTCCACAAGACCAAACAGATTTGAACCTTGGACCAATTGCCTTCCTTGCAACATCAACATATGGGTCGCATTGGTAAAAGATCTTTCAGGGTTTTCACGTGTTTTTTCTAGTAATGTGACCAAAATCGGGCACATAGTAGTAGTTGTTCTTTGCACTGTACACGAGCAACTCCGCCTCTCCATCTCGCTGCCGCAGTTGATGCACGCTTCAAACCCTGTGTACTTGGTCCACTTGAGTATTGGCCAGGACACCTTAGGAAATGAGAATGCAATAGTTGGGACAAAGTTTGTATCCACCTATACAGGTGCTCCATGTGCGGGCAAATTGAAATGGCTTAGCCCGGATCACATGAAAGAGCTTTGGAAACAAAAACGTCTTGCTGGCGGATGGAAAATTGCAGTGTTTGATGAATCAACCGACGGCGATATTTGTGTAAACTTGAAGGGTAATGTTGTAGATTGTCCATTATTAATATATATATATCCTCTTCAGGACGTATTCCTGACTCTAAATTTCACTTACTTCATTGCCCGGAATCCTGGGCAAGATGAGCGCAAACTTTTGCTCGATAGACTTGGGGTTCAGACAATATTATCTATGACTACAGTTGGTATCAGCGGCAATGAGACACATATCCGTAATGCATGCGTCATAAATAACATAGGTTGGAAGGTAATGTATTGTGAACATAAAGCTAGGTATGCAAATATTTTAATTTGGTTAGAGCCAATAGATTCTACCAGCTGGATTCTCATTATCGTGACATGCCTTGCTGCAGCTCTTGTCTTTCGGAAGAGATGGTTTCATATAATTTGTATCATTTTCCAACAAGACACACTCCAAGGAGTCCACTTTCCACTGGAAATTTTACTTAGCTTCTTTGTGCTCGTAATTGTTGCGCAGTACGAGGAAGTAATTACCAGTCACATGATAGCTCCTCCAAGACCAGTGGCGTATGCCACATTTAAGGACTTGTATGGTTCGGGACGTAAATTGCAGTACCCATTTAGGTCTGAAGTGATTGCCGAGTTGCTGGAAAGAAATGAATATGATTTCACGAGAGAATTAAAATCTTTTGGAGCTTCTAAAGAAGTAGTTGAATTTACATCGTCAGTCATATGATAGTTCCTCCAAAACCTGTGGCGTACCCAACATTTAGGGACCTGTATGATTCGGGTCGTAAATTGCAGGTACCACTTAGCTCAGAAATAATTGCTGATTTGCTGGAAGATATTAATGAATATAATTCCACGATGAGAGAATTAAAATCTTTCGGAGCTTCGAAAGAAATAGTGGAATTTACATCGGGCGAATTTGATTACACTTCAGATGAGAAAAGCTTCCCAATTTTAGCTGAACGGGAACTTGTAGAGTTTGTTGATTTGATGGAATCTCACCCAACACTTGTTTGCCATACAGTAAAACAGGATAGTGTCAAAGTGGCTCCCCATCAGATTACATTTGAATTTTATTATGACGATACCATTAGGTCCGCTGTGGACACCGCACACGAGTCTGGACTGTTTTCACATTACTATAACAGATTTTTAATTCAGCGATTGCATTTTGCGAAACTCAAGATTGAGAAGGTATCATTTCTAGAAAAGCAGCCAAAGCCTCTGTCATTTCGTGTTGGGAAAGCATGGTCAATATTTCAGCTTCATGCTAGGTTTCTAACAGCTGCGCTTGCGTGTTTTCTGTTGGAGGTGTTGTGGTACGTAAATGTTAAAGTGTACAACGACATCAAGTATGTATTTAGTTTTTCCCGGTTATGAGCAGAAAGAAAATCACTAGTTTAGTGCATTGCGCTTACGAGGGAAATACCCGTGCTGTAAACCTTGGATTCGGCTGAAACTTTGTCCACATGTTACCCTTGTGTAGAAACTATGTTTCTCAAAGTGTCCGATCCTAACGCTCAAATTCCGAATTTAGCCGAATTTTTGAAATTTGGCTCAAAATACATTACATGAGAGTACCTGTAAAATCGAGGTTTTTGTGGGTTAAACGCCGTCCTGTTTTTTCAGCTTTGCAGTACCGGCAAATGCATAGAGTGGCATCGCGTGCGGCGCCGATTCGCTCGGCCGGTTTTGGCCTCCATGCAATTCTGTGTATTGCGTCCAAACTGCAAATCTGAAAAAACAGGACGGCGTTTAACCCACAAAAATCTCAATTTTACAGGTCCGTCCATGTAAAGTATTTTGAGTACAATTTCAAAAATTTGGCTAAATTCGAAATTTGAGGGTTGGGATCGGACACTTTGCGAAACATATAGTTTCTACTCAGGGGTAACATGTGGACAAAGTTTCAGCCAAATCCAAGGGTTACCGCACGAGTAGTTCCCTCGTTAGTAGTATTTGCCAGAATTGAAACAGTATAACATGCTCATAAAAACTATATGTTGATTTACTCGAATTTAAAACTTAGCATCACCATATTGTGATTCGGCCAGCTTGTGCAACTATTTTAAGTAGTTATTGTACAGTTAGTGCAATGGGATCTTAATTGATCTCTCGCTATCTAAAATGGCTACCTCGACGGAAACCTTTTATTTCAGTTTCACATATCCATATGTGCGGATGTCTTTATGTGCCCTCCAAAGATGCTGGTAACAGTTTCTCCAAGCCCCAATTACTAGCCTGTTCAACTGAAGGTCTAGTAGCAGATATGATAGTGCTGTAATAGTTAAGGTAGTGACTTGTACGTGTTTGAGTAGCTCGGATGCTGTTTGAAGCGAGGAGTCCATAATAAAATTCAATCATGTGTCTGCATTGAATGCAATTGTTTTTAATCTTTTACTCAGTCTACCCTCAAGTGCACAATTGATATTTACACTTATGACGCTTTTACACTCCAGCTTTCATTCTTGAATTCTAAAGCAATTGGTGAACCCGTTTTGTTAGACTAATTTGTAAACAAGCTGTCTGGTTGAAAGTAATCAAGACTGGTGCCGCTAAATTTCACCAAAGAAGTATTGTTTGATAGTGAAACTATCACACGCGATGGGTATACCGCTGCCCAAGCATCAAAGGGGGTGCTTTAGAGCCGGGAAGCCGGACATTCCACACACACCCCCCTTAAATCCAACATCATTTTATTTTAGGTGCCGCCCATGACTACCAAGGGCAAGGACGCGCTCGCTCAGTACTGAACCCAAGAAAGCAAGAAGCAAAAGTATAGAGCACCAAGCCACTAGACTATCCCACGATTCTACGAGGATTCCGGACCGAGGATTCCGGACCAAGGATTCCGGACGGGGAAATTCCGGACCGAGGATTCTGGACCGAGGATTCTGGACCGAGGATTCCGGACCGAAAATTCCGGACCGAGCAAATTCCGGACCGAGTAAATTCCGGACCGAGAATTCCGGACCAAATTTTAACTTTGGTGTTGGAAGATCTGTGAAATGTGTGTGCTGGTGTGTGCGTGTGTCTTGTATCTCCTCCGAAACCAATGAACCAATTTTGAAGGTGACATGTCATTGTTCTCAGGAGATTATACTGAGAAATTTTCTTGACGTTACAACTTGACCTGACTTTTGACCTCGGCGTTAGGATATTGACCTGCCATATATTGCCCTGATATCGGGTTCTATTGCCACGTTGGTGGTGAGGTCGGGATTTGTTGAAGGTGGTGAGGTCGGGTCTTGAAGAAGGGTGTGAGCTTAATGTTCATTGTGTAGCAGCTGCTCTTTTCGATCTCTGCTTGCAGAGTTTATTTTATTGTATGTTTTCTATGTTTTTATGCTTTTATTGTATGAAACCTTCCTCTCCATTATTCCCTGTTTATAGTCCAGTTTGACGCGAAACCCCGGGGTAACACTCGGGGTAGCCCTATTTATTTCGTCATTACTGGACTTTCCTTATGTTTCTCCTCGTTTTTTCCTTCCTTCCCATCAAACTAAACTATTTATTTATTTTACATTTAAAAAATTTTTTGTGGTCCGGAATTCTCGGTCCGGAATTTACTCGGTCCGGAATTTGCTCGGTCCGGAATTCTTGGTCCGGAATCATTGGTCCGGAATCCTCGGTCCGGAATTTCCCCGTCCGGAATCCTCGGTCCGGAATCCTCGGTCCGGAATCCTCGCAGTACGCTATCCCACATATTTGAGACAGGTATTTAGCAACCTCATGAAGTGAATAAAGCGAGACAGACATGTATAATCCATGCACTCCTGACCTAAATACCAAATGCCAATTACACAAATTATTGCACAAATGCACGTTCCATTTGTGGATGCACGACCGGGAACAATAACATGTTTTCAAGTATTATGTGTGTTATGTATATTGAGAGCCAGGTAAAGGAGGAGGATAAAGTACCCACAAGCTTCCAGACTTGCCGTCTAGACCTGTAGATTCATTGTGGCGTAGAGCTCTAGTCGTGTGAATACACACATTGGCTATATGCGCCGATTCCTTACTAATAGGGTAAGGTGGGCTAAGTTTCGCCACTTTTCTTGACCAGCATGCATGCGCATGGGAAATGAGCAATACCTGAAAATGGACATAATATGTAGCCAGA
>JAAXYW010003860.1:0-10510 GCA_036851895.1 Orthonychiurus folsomi | reverse complement strand
TGCGGGATTTCCAGCAGATGAATCCACATCTGGATTGGTTTCGGGGATATTTTCTTCTTGTATATCCCTCGGCGGCTTCACGGGCCCGTTGATTGGCGGCGTACTTTTTGAGAATTTTGGATTTCGTCTTGCAACTTCCATCCTGTGTCTTGGCAATTCCTTAATGGTAAAAGTGATATCTGTATTTTGTATTGCAGTATTGTTGTTTTCATTTGTAGTTTTGATAAAGCAATACAAGTTTGTGGATGATCTTTTAGGTGATTGTTTTTGCAATTTTTGTGCTCACAAAAAGTCAAACACCAAAGCCGTCATCGAAGGAGCAATTAGAGGAAATTGGAGAATGCAATGCTGCCAATAAACTGCTGCATCGAGGGACTCCCAAATGTAAGAATAGAAATTACTTAGCATGTAATTAAACTTAGGTTAAGCCGGGGTAATTTCCTCTTTTGTGTACAATGTACTTTATCCCAATATGTATTAACGTATGTTAGCCCCAAAAAGTGTACGTAAAAGGGAGAACTGTTGACAGCTGAGACTGACTCAGTATATATTGTAACAGTAGCTCGTCAGCATTCCTTTGCGGAGACTGTAGGCTGACTCAGTATTAAGGTTGGAGTGGCTCAGCTTTCTTTTGCTCACGCTAATATTGAGGCTGAGACTGAGCCAGTATATAATTAAGTAAGCAATATCTAAGTACGTACGTAACAATAACATTAGTAATATGTGAGTGGTATGTAAGAATTTCAGTACGTTTCACGTGCGTGGCGTGAACGATGGACCCTTATTTTAAACAAGGGAAATGTATACTTACACATTTCCTGGTTTTGCCAAAACTCGGTGACCCTTCCATTCCCGCAGATCTAGCACAGCTTGAGAAACTGCAACCGTATTTACGCACGGAGGTGTAATGTAGGAATATTTCTGGGTACGAAATGATTTACTTTTAACAGAGGAAGAACGTGGCGGCTTTCGAGTCTGCGAACAGATTCCCTCAACAACCGTCATAAGCTAGCAGTTTGAGCTCAGGACCGCTAGGCTCGTGATTACAAACTGGATGAACAATTTACGAATGAATTAGTATCTATTTTTTGTATTTTTAAGGGAGTTTAAAAATCGGAGCTACTATTAAGTTTCTGTGAGTCATTCTACTCGGAGATCGTACAAACTTCTTTGGACTAATTTAGGACTGTGTTCGAAATTAAATTCAGCTTTTGATATCAAACATTAGTTAAATTGTAAACTGTTTTGAGATGTTACACAACACTCAGTTCATTATGGCTACTGTATAAATGCCTAAATATATTCATGCGAATAAATGTACGGCTAATGTTACGAAGCAATTCCAAAGTGCGAGACCCCAAATCGTCGTTTTAATTTAATTTAATTTAAGCCTGACTAATTGTTAATTGTTAACCTGTGTTTACTATAAATGCTCCTGCTCAATTTTGACAAAGTACACTTCGTAGCCGTTTTGCATGTAGGAAAAATAATTGTGATCAATTATTTATTATTACCCAAGTGCATGTCACGTCGGCGTCGAAGTAACATTCTGACCAGAACCAAAATTTGATTGCGTGCTTAAAATCATTTTTTATCGATAAAAGATAAAGTTATTGGGTTCCCGTGAATCAAAATGGGTCGGTTTCTCAAAAATACATAGTAAATTTTCCAGTTTCCAGATTGCAATTCCATAATTGTCAATAATAAATATTGAGATTCACAACATAAACACTTGTTGGAATTGCCATTTACGTCTGCCTGCCGGCCATGCTGATGCTGCCTTGCCGTATTGTACATTGTATAACACGTTCAATTAAATTTTAGTGAGACCGAGTGCAGCGCCACACCATTGCATAACATGTGAGTGTTATTCAATAAACTTGCTCAAGTGCGGCAAGAGATGACAATTGATTTGCATCTTATAGCGTAGCCTGCGCGGCATGGGATGTGGGAAATCCCCAAACAGTTTACCAGATTGAGTTTGACTTTGTCCAAATCTTCAAGTCTAGTTGGTTATTTGGGAGTCGGGCGGTAGATGGATGGAAGTGAGGGTATTTGAAGGGACTGGGTGGCGTTGTTGTAGTGGGAAAGATAATGGGTTCAATAGGTTTATGAATGCCAAGTGAATTGCGGATGAGTCGTCTGTTTTGTTCGTGGAAAGAGTGGTGGCTGAAGGCAAGGAAGAAACAAATAAGGGTGCGTTTGCCTTGCGTCGTTCACTTTCCTACCCAACTCATTTTTATCCAATCCGTACCACAACTTCAAGTGTCCCCGGCTCCTCTTTGCAAATATCCACTAGCTTGCTTGTATACTTGCAAAATCCATCCATGGTACACCTTGTTCCGTTGTTGCTGTTGATCTATTAGCAGTTCACGATTCGCATGCATGTAGTTTAAGCATTGTATATTCTTGGGTCGTTTTCTGTTTTTTAAATGTACAATTACAATATAGGCACATCAAACAGCTCAAGTCTGGCCTGCTTTCGCATATTCACAATTAGGTTAATTTCAAACCATTAAACTTAGAAAACAATGCAACTCTGGCTACAAATTTAGCAAACACTTATTATCCCATCCAGCAGCATTCAATAAAATTCGCTTCAAGTTCCTGGGTGCCGTACGTCGCATTTCATCAATTTCGACATGTGCTTGAAAATAATGAGTCCAAAGCATTTGCGAATTGCCAAAATCCTTTACCATTTGGACACAAATCCCGGCCACAGTTCACTAGTGTTACAGAATCACAATTTTTCCCTTCTCATGATGATGCCGCGTCGTGTCGTGCCGTGAGTTCTTGTCGCGAAGGGAAGCCAAGCCAATCGGTTGCTTCCATGTGCTATGCTGGCCGTGGAACGCCGCTGTACGAATGCGTGTGATGAGTAATCTTGTGCCGTGCCTCTGCGATGCAATGCATTTTATACTTCGTCCGGTGGAATGGGAAGGTATTAACAACTAAATGGATCCATAAAGGCAGCCCAAAACTACAACCAACCAGCCGCGTTAACTTGGGAGGGGATTTTTTGGACACATCACCATCCCAAATACACAACAGGGTTACTTGAGCATTAGCATTTGCAATGCAAGGCAAGTGATGTAGATGCCACAATATGGACGCGCGGACACCAAAAAGGAATGAAATCCGGGAATGCTAGGCTCAAGAAGCCACAAGGATTAAAGCCAGTCCCGTAAATTGCACGACGAGGCCCTCACAAGTCAATTAATCCAATCATTTGCAAAATATATGGGTCAGGAGTTCCAAGTCCATTGTTTTTGTTTACACTACATATGTACGTACGTACGCAATGTAAACTGTGAGCCGAACAAATCCAGCCTAGCCTTGCATTTACATTTACATTTAGATTAGCTGGACCGGCAACAGCTATACTACTCCTACTATACTTATTTGCTGCGGTCGTTAACCCAAGGGTATTGCCACCAACAAACTGACATACATTATTGTATTTACTTTATTTTGCCTGCCAAAGTCTTGTCAAAACGTTCATAAATCATAATCCAGTGCTCCTCGCCTCAACCCCTGCCGACCTCATCTTCATGACCTTAATTCTAACATCACCGTGAAAATCCACGCAAAGCAAGCGGAAATGCACTCCGAATTATCTTAGATCCGACCGACGTTAATCCTTGAACGGCCAAGGCCAGTGCAGCAACAACGCACTCTAAAAATTAAATTACCATGAAGAGCCTTGGCCCTGGCCCTGAGTCAGGTTGGTTATTCACCAGCAGCAACCAGGACTAGGATTAAATTAAATTACCTCCTTTGAAATGTCAGTGCACGCTGACCTTCACAATCGCAATTCACCACCCTTGCCTGACCTAGTCAACTTTCATTGTCATAATTGGCCAGTGCACCCACCCAATGATGTGTTATTTATAGCATAGCACCCATTCATCCAACGAACGACGCGACCTTTCCAGATCGGTCGGTCAACTGCTTTCTTAAAAACTGTGGGCACAATAGAATGGATAAAAATCCTGTGTCGCGTCGGGACGCCGTTTGCGTCGTCGGGAATTGCAAATTAGACTTCGGCCACAAGGGCACGGCACGGCACGACACGACCGGCCACCGCCTCTACTAGGTAAGGTACACATACATAGGACAAAATGAGAAGAAGCACCCGTCCCTCGTTGGCATTATCCCTCCGCATCGTTCCCGTGGCAAAGGAATAATTCGAGCAAAAGGAAAGGAAAAGCGAAGTCGTCCTTCTCTCATTTTTTTAAGCCCAGCCTGCCTTTTACACGCACGCATCCATCCCTGCCTGCTTCCCAAAGCACAGCACAGCCCCAGCAGCCGAAAGGTGGACTCCGTGAATTGAATGAGAGTGAATGGACTATATAGTTTCCCCAGCCATACATACACATACATAGAGAGGCAGGACGGGAACGGCACACAGGCACTAGTGCGACGGGAACCCCTCGGCTCCATTTTGAATGGAATTGCAGTTTTAGTTCAAGTCAAAACAATAATTTGATTGGAAAAGGGTCAATTGTCGTCCGGTCAAGTCAATCCAGGCTAGGCTCCAAATGGAGCGGGGGCCAAAGGGCAGTAAAACCAGCGGTGGTGGTGGTGGTAGTGGGAGTGGTGGACCCAAGGAACATTCTGGGGGTCATGGACATGGGGGTAGTAGTGGTGGTGGTGGTGGGAATCCGTTGGGGTCACGGAGGGAGGCGGAGCGGGAACGAAATGCTGCTGTTGCAGCGGCTGCCGCTGCTGCTGAACGTGACATCAATGCTCCGAATTTAGCGGAATTGTTCGGTGAGTTGGGCTTGGAGGTGTCAAATTAATTAAAAATGGTAGGTATGTTGAGAAGGGTTGTTGTGGTGGTGGTGGGTTGACCTGAGGTGACCTGAAGGCAAGGGAATTAAAGTACCCAGTAGTAAGGGGTTTTCAAAGGGAGTTTAATGGCGAAGTTGGATTACGCGCCAAAGCTAGGTTAAAATGCTAATGTTATGTGCATGGCAAGGCTAGGGCAGTAGGCTAGGTGGAGACATGCTTTATTTTGTAAATAAACATTTGTAATTCGAGTTGGTTTTTGGCAAATCTTTTGGGAATGTAGACGCACTTCTTGTGAGGAATTGGAATTTGATGGCTAAGATGGATAAAAGCATAACTAGATGCCAGGGAAAGGGAATTTGCATGAGTAATCCAATGGGTATGCATGGCATGACAAAAGAGAGTTTCAGTCATTAGTCATAATGCACAAATTATGTATTTATCAGTATTTCTGAGCTCTGTATTGCAGAATATTTAATTAGTCTTGTAACAAAAGTATAATCTAAGGATATGGAAATTGTATTTATTTATCTGGGATTGAGGAAATAATCGAGTTCGAAGACTAGCTTTGTATTTTTGGGTTGGTCCATTCATTCCGTTTGCAGTTTTTCAAGTTGAAACCAAGTCGCAGGCTCGGCTAAATATCGAGTTCTAGCAAGTTTCGTGTAATGCGAAATGGGATTACGAAAATGTGAAAAGTAACGCCGTTTATGTTAAGTTTAGAGAAAGTGCCGGGTTAATACTTCAAGAGAATGCTAATGCTAAATGCTGATATGGCAATTTGATTTTGGTTTTGATCGATAATTTTAAAAAAGCGAAACGAAGCGAGACAAATTCGAGCACTCGGTCTAGGAATTTGCCGCCATTGGACCTAAGTTGAAAGTGGTTGCACTTGCACATTAATTGTAAAAACTAATTGGCGTTTTGATCGGGTTTGCTAGATACGATTTTTCGTTGATAAGTTTTGGGTTTTGTTTTTGTGCATGTGCACAATGTGCAGGTCGGAGTATTATTCAAAAACCAATGATTCTAATTATCGTACGCAACAACGCAATCCAGCTGACTTTGCCCAACATTTTTAAAACCATCCTGAACATAATCACATTGGTTCTTAATTCCAGCTGCTCACAATCTCCTCGCCGCCCAGCAACAGCAACAAGCGAATCCCTTAGCCATGCTCCAGTCTCAAATGAATAACCCTTATTCAAATCCCGCGGCAGCTTGGTGGTACTTGGAGTATTTGAGCCGAATCCAGGCTGCTCAAATGGTTTCATCTAATCAACATTCTCAACCTCAACCTGGGCCAAGTGCAGGTACTTCCACTTCCAATAGTCGTTTGGGAAACAGTGGCAGGGACGGTGGTGGTAGTGGTGGTGGTGGAAATAGTGGTGCAGGAAGCAACAACGTCAAATCCTGTAAGGGAAAATATTAAAATATTGTATTCCTAATTCCTACCGTTAGTATTCAATGGAATTTATGTTCATTAATTTGCAGCTGGTGGAAGTCGGAACAACAATAGCAGTTCAAAAGTCCCCAAATTGCCGCCAGACACGGAATTGATTCGAATGGGCAGTGCTGCTGCTGCCGCTGCGGCTGCAGCTGCCGCCGCCGCCGCTGGAAACAAACTTCCACAAAAACCAAGTCGAAATCGAAAACAACCCAGCAAAGACACTAAACAACATTCAGCAGCCGGTGCAGCAGCCGCCGCCGCCGCTGCAGCTTCCTCAACAAAACTAATGGAGAATTTACTTATGAATCATCACGCTCCTCCACCCATGCACAAATTTGGAGGCCCACCACAAAACTCCAGCAAACCAGAGTCCAGGGAAAGGGATCGAGATAGGGACCGTGAGCGGGAACGTGACCGAGATCGAGAGCGCGGGAGAGAGCGCGATCGTGTTGATCATCACCATCCAGAACCAAGCCTCCCTTCCTCCCTCACCACCGGTTCCCCCCTCAATTTGAGTCGAACCACAGCTGGAGGTGGAAGAAAATCCGGCGGAGCTCATCCAAACTTCCAAAATTCCCTCAATGATTCTCCAGGAAGTGGGATTCCAGTGCCGCCGGGAGCAAATAAAAACCTGGTCATCATTCCCCACGCCCACTCCAAGCCAGAAACGCTCACGAGCCCAAGATTCCCGTCAGATTATGTCCCGAAACCCGCCCATGCCTTCAAGTCTCTCCTCTACACACACACAATTCCGAAGAGCCCCCAATTGGGCCTGTTCAAGGAATGCTTGAGCAAAGGCAACAAGGGGAAACAGAAAACAACAGTTGCAAGTCTCCTGGCCCTCAGCCGCGAGCAACAGCAACAAAATAACTCAGGCCCTTCCAAGACACCCACACCAACTCCTGCCCTTACGGTCACTCCACCAGCTCTCAAGACACCAACCCATGCCCACGCCAATTTGGGTTCCAAGGCCACACCCAGCCCACCACCCCATCGTCCATGGGTCACGACGAGTGCGACATCCACTCCACCCACGGAGTTGAATATCCCCGTCATCCCTGTCAAGAAGGAGAGACCCGAAAGTGCAGCCTCAGGAAGTTTACCCCCGGATCTGAATGAACCCCTTAAGCAGGGGTGGGGAAGGGAAACCTTGCTGAAGGGTCTCGGCGTCCATGGATTGACCGGGGAAGTCAATTATCATTCTCCAACCGGCCAAGTATTCAAAAATATGACGGAACTGAAGAAGGCAATTGGTTGCACAAAAAACTTCAGTTTTAGTTCCAAGCTACTCATCGGTGACTTCATTCTGCCCACGACGAGTGAGAATGGGAATGTACTCAAATTGACGTCCAGTCAACTTGCAAATTGGTTGAGTGAGGAGGGGCGAGAGTCGAAGAAGAGGGAGGAGGAGGAAGAGAATAGAATCAAAGAGGAGAGGGATCGTAAAAGGGAGCATTCCAATCTTGTTCGAGGTAAATTAATCGAATTTATTGTTACATGTTGAATTTGGTAGTATTTGTTGAAATTGAAATGCTGCTGGTAATGGATATGATTGATTGATCGTTAAAGCTCATTTTGGTCTTTTGTGTTTACCCTTAGCCCTGGAATTGTTCCGACGGAGTCGAAGACGGTGCAAATTAGCCCAAGAAAGGAAACAACGAAAGAAATTAGAGGCTGAGGCGCTCCTGGCCCAATCTGATCACAATATGCTTGCCTGCAGTAGTCCGAAGAAAGAGAGAATGGAGTTGAAGGAGTTGCCAAGGGTTAAGGGTCTTCGACTTAATGCCGTGGCCTTCAGTAACATGCTCAACATCCATCAATTCCTCAATACTTTTGGCGTACGTGGAAGTTGTTTTGCATTTATTAAAGTTGTGGATGTAGAGTTAATTATGATTGTTGCCTACAGGCCACCCTTGGTTTTGATATGGAATCTCTACCAACACTTTCAAATCTACAAAAAGCCCTGCTGAACATAGAAGAGACGGAAGAAGAACTTCTCAGTGTTCTGAGTCATTTACTGGTTTGTGCTGTCGAGGATCCAGGCATGCCGAATCCTAACAAGTATATGACTGCATTTGGTCAAACCCTCAAGCAAGCTGATATCACCTTCGGCAGTTTGAGTGAAGTATTGAGGTGTGTATAAGACTTATCGACTTACTTTCCAAGTTTAAAGAAATTGCATTTGATAAAGTGACTTTTCAATTAAACTTGTATTCATTTTGCAGGCTTTACCTCTCCGCCGTCTCAGATTCAGAGCCTGAAGCCTCAACTTACTCAACTTGGCTCAGCGTGTGCCCTTTCTCTGCTCTGAGTCCTACGAGGAAATCCACAATCATTTCATTCATATGTGACCTCCTCCTTCAGAATAAGGCCGTACTTAAACATCTGGAGTCCAGCACGGAACTTGCCCACAACTCCAAGAAGGAGCGAATTCAAAATGAAATCAAAGTACGTCGCCTTCGAATGCTATGCGCTCGGAAATCCGTGCAAGCCACGATCCAGATGGGAAGGCAAGACAGGGAGCTTGTTTCCATCATGGCAGCCACTGCTAAACTGGAGGACAGTCAGGGAAGCTTACCCGCTGGCACTGGGAGTGGAAGTACTGGACGCTTGACCCCTGCTGGAAGTACAGGGAGACTTACCCCTGCTGCAGATCTGGATGCTGCACCTGTTACACCTGCAACGGGCGTTTCAGGGGATGAGAAAGAAAAGACAGCAGTTAAGCCGGAAGGGGATGAGAAATCCGTGCCAGATGATGTAACAGCTACGACGACGACTACTCCGGGATCCGACAACATAAAACGCGAAAACGAAGTGAAAAAGGAAGTTGACACTCCAATCCCAACCCCAAGATCAACTCCTGCACCAATGACAACGGAAGAGGCCTCCTTGCTCACGGCTACCTCTGCATCCTCATCACTTTTGGAAATCAAAGAGGAATTGCCAGAAGACTACATGTTCCTCAAACCCCACGAAGCGGACCGCGAAGTAAAGGAAACTCCAGACTCATCCTCTGATGTATCAGAGTCCGAATCCGATACTGATGCAAAATTGTCCATTGAGGAAATCCGTGCAAAAATGAATCACTTGAACCGTTCCATCGAAAAGCTGAAGACCCAGCAGTCCAACACACTAACAATTATTCGAACGGAATGCTTGGGAGTGGATCGCTATCGCCGTCGATATTGGCATTTGCCTACGATCAGCAATATCCTCGTGGAAGGAGGGGAAAGTGCCGAGGGTCAAACTACGAGGGATAAAGTTAAAGCCAAGTTTGCAGCTGAGGCCGAAGAAGAGGCGAATAATGAAATAACAGGAGGGAATGATGAAATGGAGACAACAGTAGTAGAGGAGGTAAATCAAAAGCCAGATTCTCCTAAACCTGCCGAGCCGACTGCAATGGAGGTGGATGGAGATGGACTAATTCCGAAGGATGAAGTTGATGGTGTTAAATCCCCATCGTTACCGTCATCTGTCATCACGAATAACGTTGACAAAGTGGATTCTGGTGAAGCCGAAACCACTAATATTACGGCGATCAGCACACCACTAGTGGTCGCGGAAGCCCCACCATCTGAGCCCGAGTCCACTTCTGGACAAACAAATGAGGTTTCTACGACTGTGAAGGAGAAAGACGTGGAGGACAACAGGAATATGAATGAATTGTTTCAAACACCACCGCCGGTCATAAAAATCTTCACATTTCAGTCCAGGGAGCCATGCACGGCTAAAAACATTGTGGAGGCGGACAATAGTCTTTCATTGGCTGCGAGAGAGGATTCCTACGAAGACAAATTTGTAAAGAGCATCACAAAGGATAAGTGGGAAGGGTGGTGGAGCCTCGGTGAGGGTGATGTAGAGGACTTTGCTTCTTGCCTGAGTGATACAGGGGCTGAGGGCATGCTTAAAGTAAGCATTCATTCTCATTACATTTTTCGAACGCCCATAATTAAATACTAATTAGCGCTCGTTTTGGTTCTCAGTCGAATCTCTGCAATATGAAGATGTCTTATATTGCATCCTCGGAAATCTGCTTGGATGACGATGAAATTCCACTAAATGTGTTCAGTCCGGAGGGCGGTTGGGACCCTGAGTTAGCGTATCGGGTTCACACTCAGCTCCTGGAGACTATGGAGACATTGGAGGAACGTGTTGCCTCGGCGTCTCTTCAAGTCAAGGTAAGAAATTATTGTTAATCGAAAGGAAATACAATAGTTAAGTTGATTTGCTGGCTGCTTTCATTATTGTATTGTTATTATTTGCAGGGCT
>JAAXYW010003859.1:0-10511 GCA_036851895.1 Orthonychiurus folsomi | reverse complement strand
AATCAACAACAAACATTCATTTCGATCATCCCCATGAAGTATGAACCAACCTTGTAGAAGACTAACAATTTATTGTTGTCAAGGTTCCTTGGGTTGGGCATTGTATTAAGTGGAAGTATGATAGAACGAAGTGTGTGTGTGTGTGTGTGTGTGATTGTTTTCAAT
Organism: Orthonychiurus folsomi; assembly: GCA_036851895.1. Classification (NCBI taxonomy): domain Eukaryota; kingdom Metazoa; phylum Arthropoda; class Collembola; order Poduromorpha; family Onychiuridae; genus Orthonychiurus; species Orthonychiurus folsomi. The sequence goes on along the minus strand of JAAXYW010003859.1, from coordinate 10,346 downwards.
TCAACAAATGGATTTCACTAAATCTTATTTTCACAATCCCGCCTCCCATAAACCCGGTATCCTATCTGGAGATGAACTTTCAAACCCATAAGCTCTGTACTTGAAAAAATGCTTCACGTCATTTCCATAAGGTGAGCCGACACAAAATTCCAAAGAAAAGGATCAATAAAGAGAGTAAATAGGGTTAAACTGCACAAAGAGACACTTCTTACAAAACAAATTGCAGCTAGCCTGCAATACAGATATGTGCTTCATCATAGCAAAATGACTAAAATTTGGATTGTCAACTTGGGTAAAATTTGAACTCAGAGGAATCACTAAAAAAGCGAAGAAAGACAGAGTTTGAAAGTTGAAAAACGTTTTTTACAGGCTTCCTATTACCCCATTAAATACAATATCTGTAGCGAAAAAGCGTACAGAAAATCGCAGCCACCTGTCAGTTGCTGCCCGCTTTCTCAGACAAGGGTGTCCTGAAGGACACACAAGAGAAACATTCAGCCCAAACGTGGAGGGGGGACATATTTTTCTTGGAATATTTTCTTTGAATATTTCCCATGTCATGAATTCCTTTATATTCTAAAGAGGATAGCTGGGATTCACTTTGGCAATGGCGATACACAATGTAGGGAATACAGAACGCTCGATTTTGAGTATCAGGCACAGAAGGAATTTACATTTTATTATTTTAAGGCACGGGGTTCACGACCGCGTATATTTCTCTGATCAATACAATTTTGCACTGGTTCTTCAATTATTGCACCGTGTTTTAACACGTGTGCGTCCAATGTACTAGGATATGATGATGCCCTTTTCAAATTCAACAACCCCAGGGTTTTGGCTTAATCTGAATATATATTCACTCGGATTTGCAAATATCTTGAAGCGAAAAAACTGATCATGTGTAATGCTAATGTATTCTGAAGGTTGGCTGTCAGGCGGAGTCTTTTGCGTGTGTTACCCTTCGGGGTAAATTCTCAGCATGGGGGATTGAAAGTTCATAATACAAATGAGAAATTGATAAGGAAGAGGCCATTGCATTACATTGCCAGGAAAGGCAATATCAAAGGAGATTCACATCAGATTGTGGTTAGCAGGAGTTCCGCCTTCCTGTACAGGAAATTCCCTTTGATTCCTCTCCAAAACGCACAACCCCGGAAGGAGCAGCTTACAATGTTTGCAATTTGCAAACGTCTCTTAAGTTGGATGAAATGGAAAATGCTACACAAAATATACACTCCACCCTCCTTTCCCTCGGTTTCCTTCTGGACACTGGAGTGCACACATTGTGCACAAAAAGATTCAATGCGCAACCTAATAGAAATCTTTAATTCACAGAATCTATATTTGCAAATCTAACCGGATTTTACTTTTGCATGAAGAAATATAAAAGAAATGAAAACTTCAAGTTTTCCTTAAAGATTCTAAATAAGACCTGTCAAGTTGTAAAGCCGTCAACGTGAATTTTCAAAAATGTGCCTCATAGTGCTCATTCAAGCGGCACTAGTTACATCATTACATACGGTAAAAATTGGCTTGGGGAAGCGTTTATATCCACGGAAGCCCTCGTGTAAAATATTCCGCCCACTGGAAGAGAGGGAAATAAAAGTGAATGCCTCCGCCTAACTTTCTTGCCGCGAAAGTAATAAAGGTGTTTCGGCATTTTTTGTCGGTAATTGGTGAAATAACTAGTTGCATGGAGTGCAGACGTCATTTAGGTCTTTCAATTGGCTAATTGGCGACTTGGGGTGGAAATCCCATGCGGTTACCCGCAGACGTATAATACTTCTGAAAATATTTACTTTCAGAATTAAATCGTACAAGGTCGGGGTCCCATTTTTATTTTTACTTCTCGGAATCGACACGTGGCTATTGTAGTTCTCAAGCAGGAAACTGTACTGGCTTCTCGGATAACTTTTTTGAACAAAAATGTGAAACGGATGCAAATTTCTCATTGTGATTGAATTTCTGAAGTTGATTTTGTTTTATGACTTTTCCCACTTTCACCCGAAAGCTGAAATAATTTTGAATCCAGTGTACCTTACATGACTTCATATTTCTTTTGTAAATCCAAAATCTAATTTACTCCTCAGTGGCATTACGAAAAAAGTTTGAACAGCACAAAGAGCACGGAAAGAGATTGCACGTGCTACGCTTCTTAGGGCGTGGAACTACACGAATTTTGAGATTGCATTCCGAGTGAAGTTCCAAGAAAGAAGTTATGATTCACAGAAGTTGTCAAAACCACTGTCACCATGCTAATTTTGTGTAATATATTCAAATATCATTTCTACACTAGACTATTTGATTAGTGTGTGAATGCCACTCCTAATTGCAAAATAATTCGCTTCCTCGAGAAATACAAGAAAATAGTTGCAAAACTTTATGCTGTGAGCTTGCAATGTAAAAAGTCGTGTTTTTTATGAAGAGTGAAAGTGGATCAATTGGAAGGTCGTGCACATTATTATTAGAGCAATTCTTTATTTGGCACATGGACTATTGTAATGTCTGCTTTCCAAAAATGATGCTTAAGCTCGTGCGCATAGAGGTATGTTCAACAACTAATTTTAGTTGTTCCAAAAAAAGACAAGGAAACTATTACAATAAATAACACATTCCATTCATTTCTTCACCAATGGACAAGGTGTGGGTGTAGCCCGAGTTCAAATAAAAGCAAAAAGTTGACGAGGGACAGAGTTGGACGTTATTGCGTCAGCAGTGCTTTCTGTGGTGTAAGCCACAATCCAAGAATCCGCACAATTAATCCTTTGGGTACGAGCCATACCCATTCCTCCGTAATAACTTTCACATATAAAATCGTTGAAATCCCCTAATGTGTCACACGTGTCTGATTTGGTGTCAACCGAAATGGTGTCATAGAGAAATGGAATACGGAGGACATGTCGAGTATTAGTTAAGCAAATGCGGCAAATCTCTAATTAATTTTTAACCTTTGTTCACATTTTAGGATATGGTAAATGGCTCCGGTGACAACATATCTTGCCAAGATGGATTCAAATTTTTCCAGGAATGCTCCACCGACAACGTGCAATTTACAATTGCTCTTCTCAAATCCCTTGCCCTTGGAATCATCATTTTACTCACCATCGGTGGAAATGTCCTTGTTCTAATGGCTGTGGCAGTGAGCCCAAATCTGCGGAGTTCTACACACTATCTGATTGTAAACTTGGCAGTAGCGGATCTTCTTCTGGGAGTGACAGTCTTGCCCTTCTCAGCCGTCTTTGAAGTCACTGGAAGGTAAAGTTACAAATTTGAAAAGTGCGCTTCTTATTGATTTCAATTATTGCTATTGCCTTACTCCTCCGTTATATTATTCATAAAAGGAACTTGGCGTTCCGCTTCGTGCTCAAAACTCCTTTCTCCAAGAAAGGACTTCACCGACTTCACCCTCCCAAGGCCACAGCATTTATGGCGCCCGCCGTGCCGCGCAAAGCTTTCGGCTCCGTTCGACCCAAAGAAATTAGGTGATCTGAGTCAGTCACACAATTTTTATGAAGTAAAATTTGTGTCAAAGAAAAATTGAATTACTCAGCCGATTTAATTGGTGCTGTCTTTTTCCTATGCACACGAAATTCTGAATTCTGTGAACAAAAAATTAATGAAGGCACTTTATCGAAGAATACATCCTAATAATAATATGCTGCAGGGACGAGAGCACGCTATAATATCAGTCTGCCAATTAATGACCTTGTGCTTCAAATTTTTTATGCACTCAAAAGAAATAATGTAATTGAGACGGTCTGGAAGGCAAATAGGGGAAATAGGATTTGATCCCCTCTTCCGATAAAAGCCAGCTTTGCTTCAAGTACTTTAGTATACTAAAAATTTCATGAACCTGCTCCCATATTACGACAGTTTGGACAAATAAAAATATTAAACATGTTACATCATATTTTGGCCTTGAGATGAGTTGGCCTTGGCATTACTTGAACAGTTCAACAGAATTATTATTAGGGAAACTAGTTTAGGCCGAGAAGTGGGGGTTTAAATTCATTAGAAAATTGTTAATAAGTAACTGAAACACTTGGGTCTTCCTGTGCACCTTATTTTGGTAATCTGTATGGTAATAATTTTGAATAACGCCTACTCACCAAAAAATTAGTCACCAAAATATTAAAAGGGTATAATATTAATTATGAATTGGACAAATCGTATTCCATACTGAAATATAAGTTGTCGGGGTAAGTGTTAATGGATAAGCCTGATACAAGTTCCATTTTAAGAGCGAAGAGCACGCATAAATATTTATTGCTAGGCCACGTGCTTTTCGGCCAAGAAAACGAAAAGCAATTAATCATTCACCTTTTGTTCAATTCGCATCCTATCACGTCAAATTAATGGAGGGTATGTACGCCGAACGAACTTTCCACTTTGCTTAAACATTTCTTCGGTGCCCACCTTACCATTAATAAGCAGAAAATCTTAGTATCCCAAAAATAGGTTTATGCCGTCATTGGGAAAAGAGTGTTTTGACAACAAGTTGTAAGAGTCAGGGTGGGGAATTAATCCGAATGGAAAGTTTGAAGAAAACTATCCATATATTCTCCACTTTTTGAAGGAATGACGCAATTCTTCAAATTTTTATATCATTAGAATCCTTGGCGTAAAAAAACTTCTTGTTTGAAGTTCCTGCACTTCAAATTTTCCTTAGTGCACCTCGCGTTCCAAGGGCTCATTATGATAAGCACACCACAACGGGGCTCGTCGGAAGTAAATCAAACATTCATTTCATGCGTTTCGCGTTCGCGGGGTCATGTCTTTTACTTTTCAGACTGCAGTGTTTACAGACGTGGACCAGCATGCCTGAGCAACAAAAAACATAGTCTGGAAGTCATGGATGAATAATTCTCATTTTCCTCCATAACTTTAATTTTATAGTTGATGTCTGAGAGTTTTCGTGAAAGTTAATGTTTGAGTTGTTCTGCTAAGGGGATTGGAATTTTAAACACTTGCGACTCCTTATTATGACTATCCTCCAACAGTCTAGACGATAGCATGGTAGTTAGTTTTTTTCTTTTACTTTCTACGTCGTACCCAGAAATCATGCGACCGGGTTTTTCCTGTACGGGCTAGTGAATTCATGATGTGTATTCTCTCGGCTCACAAGTGTGTCATTTCATAATCGCAGGTAGTCTTTTCAGTAAATTGGGTTAGTCATAACGTCAAATTCAATACAAAGGTTTCAAACCTCATGTTGCAAGCAAATAGACTCAGGATTTGCAAAGCGCATTGCTTGGCTACATTGCAGGTCTAAGCAAATAGAAACTATTGTTTTGAGGTTGCAGATTAAATCCCATGCAATGATACTAATTCGCTTAAGGACTTAAGAGAAAATAATTAGGTTAAGCCTAAATCCTCACTTCCAATTTCTCGGAAAATTACGTGCGAGGTCACTTGGATGAAAAGGCTTTGTATGCATATGCTAAATTTTGAGCTCGGGTGATTATACGTTGAGAAAATAAATTTGGAGGGAATAAAACAAAGCACATCCTTAATGAATTGTTAACTTCTCTGACTTTTTAAAATAAATACTGCTCAATAAATCAAGAGCATTGAGGCGTTCAGGGTTCAGGGTGTATGCCCTCATCTAAAACCAGAACCTACGAATCCTTTACTAGCCAGACAAAACAAAATGTCAGGGTATCTGGTCACCTTTAATGTGGTGGATTAAAGGATTGGATGCGACAACGCAACGGCGTAACATTATCTGATTAAATTCCAAACAGCTTACCCAAAATCCTTTCACTGGATACCAACATCACGTTTACAATTTCCTTTTCAAATATCAAAGATATTTGATCTGATTAGTCTACTTTGCCAGCTCCAATGGCATTTTAGAGAGCATGTTATGCTATTTAGTTTTAGTTGAAAGGATTTAACTAATTTCCTAATATGCCAAAGTACATGAGAATAGGTTCAAATATCCTTGGGATGAGCTTTCAAATTGTGTAAATTAATGAGATTCAACGGTGGGAGATGGTCTAAAACAAATAGAAGGCGCGCTCAAATACACAAATGGCAACAAAATGTTGCGGCCTTGCAATTCTTCAAGTGTAAAATACCTGGGGATGAATCTCTTCTTAATGCGTTTTATTCATTGAGAAACGACTGAGCTTATTTGAGCGAGGAAAAGTCTTCGCTCGATTAATTTTCAAGATCGAAAAAGGAAGACTGACTGAAGGAATGAGGACTGAGGATACCAAATTCGTGAATGAAGAGAAGTTTATACGATGAAAGGATTTGGTATGCGCGGATCACCTTACAACCTTCCGCCAACCATTTGCTACACTTTATTTCCTATTTTCATTCCAAATTATCCGACGTGGGTGAAAGACTGAGTGGTAAGCGAAGTGAATAAAGTATTTCATTTTCCAAATGAGATGGAGGAGAAGTGTTGACGGAGATTTATTCAGAGACTTGAAGTTGATTCGAAGAAAATGGTGAGGGCTGCTAAATCGGGCGGATTTCTTCAAATGATGCAGAGAAATGGTCAAATGGAGAAGAATGGAGTTCGTGAATGATGAGTCCTTTTGGGAAGACAATGCAATGCTTTCTTGCCAGGGAAAAACAGTCTAGACGGACAGCTTAACTATTCAAACCCTCCTTAAAACCGAAGAAGTAAAGTCGGAACAAAAGGGAAAGTCCTTGTCATTTTTTCTGGATTTCTTTCAATAAATCTGCAACCCCTGCATTTCGACTTCCTTCTTGGAGCTATTCATATTTTTATTTGGGATTTGAGGACAACACTAATTCTTACTATTAAGCCCCTGGGAAGCTTGCAAATACTGATTATGCACTGCTACGCATACAAAACACTTTAAACATTTTTACAAAGTCAAATCGAAAAGTAAAGCCACTCAGGGTCCATGACCTCCGCAGACCCCGCTAAAGTATTACTTGAAGTATGACACCTCAGCAAAGCGTTTTGTAAAGAAAAGCTTATGTAATTGGCGCCTATTCTTTTTTTGTATTGCAGATGGTATTTTGGACAAACTCTTTGCACGATTTGGGCAGCCGTCGACGTGCTCTATTGTACGGCAAGCATCATGTCTCTTTGTGTCATTTCCCTGGATCGATACATTGGAGTGACACGACCTTTGGCGTATTCAACACTCATGCCAGGGCGAAGGACATCAATTCTTATATTTTTCATTTGGGCTCTTTCCATCGCCATCAGCAGTGGGCCACTTCTGGGATGGAAGGGTCCTCCGAGTGATGACCCCTACGCATGCACCATCAACAAGGATTTGGGCTACGTCTTATTTTCATCAACTGGCTCCTTTTATCTCCCCATGCTCGTCATCCTCATTGTTTACTGGAGAATCTACAAAGCAGCTGTTCGTCAGACAAAATTCTTGGAATGTGGATCAAAGACAACCAAACAGGATGTGACACTTCGGATTCATCTCGGAGGAAGAGCCAACTCAACTCCAGATATAGGACTAATTCGTGGGTCTCCACCAAGGAACGACAATGGAGGATATTACAATGGACTCAGCAAACAGAATCAAAGGAATCATCATTACAATGGACAAAAATCTCCAGTGGCACCCTTGGCACGCCCTGAATTATCCTCCGCTTCCAATTCCCACAACAATGAAGAATACGATCCAGCAATTGTTCTTCGGATTCATCGCGGGGGTGGAAAACAAGGACGGAACAATGGAGATTACAATTGGACTTATCTTGCTGCCCGGGATCCAATGAGACCCCGACCCGGAGGCATCGGTGGCTTCACTCATCATGGCCGCCATGCCCACCTCCACAACAATCAGGCACATCACGGATCTCAGCCAAATTCCCTCACACCCTCCCCACCGTCCTCATCCCCGGAACGGAAACTAAATCCTGGATTTGGGAAAATTGCCAAATTTCGTCGACAAAAGAAGGCAGCCAAAACCCTTGCAATTGTTGTCGGAGTATTCTTGCTGTGCTGGTTCCCTTTCTTTTTTATCCTTCCCTTCGGTGAGTTCTCTTCCTTTTCATCACACAAACATTTTGCATTCAAAGGACTTTTTTTTCTTCAAACTGACGGACATAAGCGTAACGTCCCACTTTAAAAAGAAGTGGAATATTGGACGAAGTGAAGGGAAAGTCGGATGCCTGACCGGCAAAAAGTCCATATTTGATTTGATTGATTTTTGTCATTACTCTTGCCAGCACTCCCCCCATTTACGAACGATAGGCTCGACGGCGAGTCTATCTTCGCGATTTGTCCACCCGCCAACAACCCAAGAGAGAAAATATTTTTTTTCTGGCGCCAGCTTTTACCATGTAGTAGTAACAAACATATCGGGAAAGGCAGGTCCCCCCTCCATTCCCATCCTGATACACCTATTCATTCACACCACCACAAAAGTGTCACTCTTGAGATGGAAACACTTTCATGCAGAAATTTTACTTTGACTTGAATAGAATATCGGCTACACCTCTGCAGAGGCTTTTCAGGTTAATGTACGTACGTCACCCCCGCAAAACCTAGTAGTAGTGGATCACTCAAACCAAAATATTTTCATGTGTACTCAAATTCACGACGACGTCAAAGAAGGATGAGCCACAGCCACTGCTTGACCCACAAACTCCCTATGCCTTGTCTCTTGGGAATAAGCGGGGTCTGTAGAATAGACGTTTTACCATAATTTCATCCCAAAGTTAGGATTCAGAGGTATAAATTGGGAAATTTGAATAGGTCCTCGGAAGTCATGGCCGTGTGAAGCCGCATATAGTGAATTCTGGTCGAAAACGAGCGTCAGCTTGCATGAACCGCAACCATTCATTGATTGCTCCTACACTTAAGCCCACATCATCAACCCGCCCTCACAATTTGCCTTCGAAATGAGTTGCAAGCATTATGGGTTCTAAAATTCACTGCGGCCTTTTACGAGCGACCGAGTCTTCACCACATCCTATTAAAATATCTAAATTTTCTTGGGCAAAAATGATAGGCAAAGTTACGAGCATTTTGGAGGCGCCATTCAATGGCTTTCCATTTGTCTTTTGGATTTGATCATATAAAACAGATTTGTAGTTCCAACAAATCACTTTTGTGGTGGAACAGAGATAAAATATGAAAGTAATGCTATCCAATTTTCTATTGAAACACGTAATAATACATGAGCACAAGATGACAAGACAAGCACTTCCATAAAACTCTATAAACTAACCAAGTAATCAAATTTTGATGAGTTTGACAAACTTCAAAATCCTGGAGAAATCGAATATTTTATACCCACCCATAAAGTTTGCAAATTTACTGGGAAATGAGCAATAAAAGCTATCCAATTGACCTAAATATTTTTCTATGCATAATAATTTACGGACCTGGAATTTTAAGAGAGTGAGCTGTCAGATATTGGGAACAGGTAATCTTTGACGTAGTCGTATTTGCTCAGATTAGAAGTAGACTCATTCACGACGACGTGACGTGATTGTACGACTGACTTGTGCGCACAATTTTATTTGACGTCCGCCAAATATCATGTTGCCAGCGAATAGACTAAAAGCCTTCTATTTTCTTTTCAATTGTTTACTTACGCCTAAAGCACTTTATTCCGGATAAGTTGCAATCCACACCTCCTACAACGCAGCAATAGGCCATACTTTTTCCACATGACAAAACTGCAAGAATGTTACTACTTTTAATTTATAGATTAACTTTTAGTCCAAACTGAGCAAAGTTGTGTGTATTAGAAAATATTTTTAAAGGAGTCAGATTTTATACAACGGAATACATTTCACATAAAGCATTTCCAGCACGACAAAAATACTAAGCAAACAGAAATAATTGTTGCTGTGCACGTGCCAGTAGCAGGAATTTCTTATTCCTTACGCCTTGTTTATACTTTTTCGTCTTACCGTTCTCTTGCCGTGCCTTTACCGTGCTCTTGATTTCTATTTCCCATGAAAAAGCATGTCGCATTTATACTTTTTCCGTTTACCGTGCCTTTACCGTTCCCTTGCCTTTCCCAAAAGTTGACTTGAGTTCACAAAAAGCACGGCAAGGAAAAGGCAAAGTGAAGTATAAATTGAAAAAAGGAAAACCACAATTTTTGATTTTGCCGTTGGCATGCCGTAAGCAAACCGTCAGCAAACGGATCCGAGTATAAATCCTAGAAAAAGCACGTCGTCGGTAATTTGGCGAAAAAGCACGGCAAGAGCACGGTAAATGGCGAGTATAAACCAGGCGTAAGACAAAAAAGTATAAACAAGGCGTTACGCCTGGTTTATACTTTTTCGTCTTACCGTTCCCTTACCGTGCCTTTACCGTGCTCTTGCTTTTCATTTCCATGAAAAAACATTTTACATTTATACTTTTCGCGTTTACCGTG
>JAAXYW010003858.1:0-10511 GCA_036851895.1 Orthonychiurus folsomi | reverse complement strand
TTTCATCTTCACGCGTAGCGTACGTACACGTTGTGGGTTGGAAAGAAATAATTATCAAGTCGATAATCATTCATTCATTCCAAATGGAATGCAACAGGTAAATTTAATGGGACCGACTCATGCTGGGATGATAGGGATGATCTGGTTAAAAGATTTTCTATCGAGTGCGCACCTTACCTTAATTATGCTCTGGTATTTAATTTTTGATGCAACATGTTTATTCATAAAGCTAACGGAAAATTTCCATTTACAATTTTTGGAATGAAGAAAATTTCTTGCAAGGTTTCCCGTGACACAAAAATTATTTTACAAAATGCAATTTTAATTGGGGCTGACTCCCTATCCACCTCGATGAATACATGTCGGCGTAACTACACATACGTACATACGTAAAATCTTAAGATGCATTTATTTTCCTTTTGCCAGGAGGGACTTGGAGTGGATGAATTGATTACCTGGTTAACATTACATTTAAGGGCACGGTTCAAGCAGAGGCAAAGCAGGTGAAGAGATGGATGGACCCCTTTTTCATTAAATGCTTCAAGGCTCAGCTCAGAATTCAAGATAAGAATAAGAAGTATACCCACGAAGACGGACGTACTTGGTCCTTACAAATCCTTAAAACTCCATATACACAATGTACATGTTTCCATGTAATTCAAATGCACGGATACAACGAGCGCAATTCATTTAGAGATGAGAAATTTCAAAGGTGTTAATTGAGGGTAGTCGCGGTCGAAGTCCGTCGCTGGTAAAAATTATTCAAAGTTCTGAGTATTTCCAGGGTCAAAATCCTGATCTGGTTGGAAACACCAAGAAATTCAGATTTTATATTATATTTCTGTATCCTACTCTAGCACGGCACGAGCCCGCGCATGCATATAGAAATCCAAATGATTTTCTTTTTGCAAAATCTTGAAGCCGTCAACTCCCCCCTTTAATTAAAATTGACATGGATCAAAACATAATGATTTGTGGTTTTCCTTTGATCCTATCAGTGGAAAATGATGATCAATAAATTTGGATCCATAATTATGCTTCGGTATTCAACTCTAGCCGTAATCGCTCGCCCTCATCTGCATAATATTCATCGAGATGGACATTGCATGTCTTGTTATGGAATGACTTGCTCTACAATCCCCCGAAAACAACAACACGACGATACAAACAGCATTAAAAGGCATGCACTCATTTCAAATCTTGTGCCGTGCTTTTGCTTTGGGCTATTAGAAATTATCCTCTGCCGTCGGTGCCTTATGATTGTTGACCACAACCATAGTACAGCGGATAATGAGTCTCACCTTTTTTTAAGAATTGCCCTTAATGTTTTATCTAAGAATTAAATCAAGAAGGATTACAGCTTTGCTTCAGGAGAACCTTCGGCATGAATAATAAATCCAAAACACTTTTCCGTCCATCTCTTTCCTTCGACACGTAGATCTGTATCGATCAATCCTGGAGCAAAGACGAAATGTATGCATTCATTTGCATTGCATTATATTAGTAAATATTCCCTTGAAGGATGGGACAATCAGTACGTGAAAAATTACCAAAATCTTAATCCAAAAAATATTTTTTTAAAACTCTTAATTTGCCACCTTACCATCTGACAATCTCTCAAAACTCGGTAAACTTCTTAATTTTTTCATTCAAACCTTTGCATATTATCTTCAAAATTATCCATCCTCAAATTAAAACCAAAACCACACCACATCCATGGTGCTTGTGAAGGTGTCAGATTGGAGATGAAGCACCCAAATTGGGTCTTGAACTTCACGACTCCCTCCAAGAAACACGAAGTGTTTTATCGTTCCTGTCCCCAGGCTTTCTTTTAGGGATTTTAATTCCTCCCCGGTACTCACACTCCCCTGAGCCTGTCAGGCTGGTTAACCTAACCTTTACACCACAAATGGGGTGGATCAATCCAAGATGAAGATGAAGTTTAGCCACGTTGCAATCGGGTAGTAGTGTGTAGTAGTGGATGTGGTAATATCATGATCACGGCAAGATCCATAGCCTAGCCTAGTCGGAATTAACACCTTTAATTGCACTAATAATTGTAGCCTTGACTTTTTAAGGATGAGCAGGCGCACGAAAGGCGGAGAAGGATTTAATTCCACCTCTCCCGGCTACGTGTTGCCCTCATTTGCATATGGACAAGGGAAACGTAAATATCCCTGACACACGTACATACATGTACATAGGATTTGTACACTGGATAACTGTACCCAAGACTCCGGGTAATTTCTCAAGGTTTAAAGACAAAAGACAACCACCAATTACTCAATCTGTATCCTTACCCTCATCTGCCTTCAAGGTGTTCAAAATTTGAAGATTTCCTAATTCTGATCAAGTTTGGAAACCTGGCAATTAAAATGGCGGGAAAATCATCACTATTACCAAACATTTGTAATTATTGGATGCTACATGCCTAAAATCTGATGATTTCTAAAACTGCGTAGCAAATTTGAAAACCCATTATTGCAGACCGCTTTCAAATCTTCCGTTATTCGCAATTATTGAATATTGCCTACAATACACAGACACTTGATGAGTTTGTGGGTAATGGGAAGTTGCCTTGTGGGTTCGTAGTCCGTGGAAATCGGACTTCTCACAAATAAGGTGGGCGGACGAAGGGGATAAATGTCGAGGAGATATATTAGGCTCCCCGCCTCATCCTCATCCATGGAAGCGTGTGACTTCCATGATAAACAAGANAATTCTCTCCATCTCTGAACTCCCTTCTTAATAGCATGGCAAGTACAAGGGGTAGGATGGGATTTAACCTTACCCAAGTTCCTACCGCCCAACCCAGCTTTCTCCTGATTACGAAACGACCGTAAAAATACCATGACTTTCATCCCTTTTAGTACCTCCCCGAAAACCTCATCTGGTTTCGGATTTTTTTTTTACCTGCTCCCCGTCTGGGCCCTTGTTCTTTTTACGGGGTGACCATTTCTGGACCGTAAGCTACGCTCCTCATTCATTCAATAATGCAATGGCTCCGGTTTATGTTTTTCTGAGACTGAAATCCTAACAAAACCAGGGTACTTAATTATAACACCTTCCAAACGAAGACAAAGGCAGACGCCACGATAAAATGAAATATTCAAGGATCGCCATCCCATGCCATCATGCTATGTATGCAGTGCACTGGGCGCAAAATTTCTACCAAAGCTCCAAAAGCGGGTGAAGGTGAAAGAGGGGGTGTCGCGCATTCAGAGTCTTGAAAATGAAAGATGATTTTGATAAGAAAACTTTCGTGGTGAAGCCGGGGCGGCGGAAAAATCGATATGATTAAATATAATGGCAGAGTATATCATAGAACGTGTGGATTGCATATGTGCAGTGCAAAGTCTCTGAATCACTCATGTGCTCAATAATATGTAAATTGTAAAAATATTCACCAAAAACACCGAAAAGTAAATACTTCAAATTCGACTAAATGAAAACATTACATCAACCAAGACAAGTTGCTAAACTACGTTGGGAATCCAACGTCAACAATGATCTTTCGTCGAAAAAAATGGTTATAATGAACCTGGATGAAGGAGTCACAAAAAATCCATACATCACAAAATACAAATTTGAACTATCAAACCATCCTCACATCCAATACCCCTTGCGGGATCGAATCTCTCACCCCGATTTTTAAAAAAAAACTTAAGCTTTCTCCGTCGTCTCTTCCTTCCAAGCCTCCTTGATTAAATCGATACTTTCACTTTTTTGGGGGGTCCGAAAAGTTTGTAAGTTGTTGGAAGCAGGTACCCTAGCGGACTTCATAACGAACCGAACCAGAAGATACTACACACATACACACTTTCCCTTCCTTCATCATAACATAACGTAACATAACATAACCTAAACCAAGTGAGTTGCCGCCTTGCCTTCGCCTTACAATTTCCCCTTTGCCCGACCATACCCATGAACTCCACTGTATCCCTTCAATTTTTTATTAACCCCTCAAACCATTTTTTGATTCTGAAGTAGGAGAAAGCCAGCAGCAGCTTCCCTCCGTTTCCTCCTAGTTAAATTCCTCTGTATGCTATGCACACACATCCCCGCTCGTACTCAGCGCATGTCCTTATTTCATCAAAGGGAAACTAAAAAAAACTACATACGTTACGTACGTATATGAAAGGGAAGTTAAGTTGCATAAGGAAGAAGAAAAAAAAATCCTCACTCGAAGACTTCCATATTTCTACCGTCCCGTCCTTCCAATCTACATCTCCTTTCCAAGTCCCAATTTAAAACACACGTCTTCGCTTTTTCCAGCCTTGCGCTTGCGCGTCCCTCACCAATTTATTTGCTGAAAAAAAATGTACGTGAATGGCAAGGGAAAGGTGGCGGGGATTTTTTTAAGAGTTTCCCTTCGTTAGAATGCACGTACGGGGACGATACAACGTACGTGCACCTTCCGCATGGTTAACAAGCCTAAAGTCGAATCGATAACGAGCCGAGGACCGCCGCACCCTTTGGAGCTTTCTTTTCTTTTTTTTGAACCCTTTTTACGGGCAGGAGGGACGGGGGAATCACCCCGTTTCTTCAAATCCAAGTTTTTGGAATGGCATGAAGCTAACATAAGTCCATGCAAATTACGGAGTACAGGGCACAATGTAATGCACAATACAATAGAAATGGTGGAGCGTATATGCTGTACGATAGGATGAAAAGTACGTAAGTAGCACATTGTGGACACATTGGTGCCACCTTTGGAAGAATTCGAAAAACTACGAACAGAAAAGTACTTATTTTTTTCAAAATTACCGTACGGTTCTAATTAATTGTTAATTAACTAGTTAATTAATTAATCACAAATCTAGGCCCGGATTTCTTGTAGTATGTTTATGCTACATATATGTAGATCATGCAAAATTCTAACAGATGTTAATTTTTGGCAATAAATTTATATAACTGCAATGGAATATTTGGAAAGTAATTAGTCATAGAATTCGCCTCTCAAGAAAAATCGCCAGACACCATTAAAAGACAATCAAATTCAACAAACAAAGTGCATTTTTTTCTAACTATATTTCAGCAATTTAATACAACACCATAAAATGTGAACCAGCATTCACAAATTACTATCAAAGGAAACTACCTACCCACCTCCAATTTCTTACAATTTCCCGCCTTCTCGTTTCAAAAACCTCCTCTATCCCTTATTGGTCATTCCAACCCCAAAGAATTTATTTTGGTTTGAGATCCCATTAGTTTTGCATTTAATATTTAAGGTCTGACTGCGACCACTGACCAGAGATGGACCGAACCCCTCGAGATTTGGATCAGAAACCAATCCTATATATTCCCCCAGCCAAACCGGAAAGATAACCCGAACCTGGGTTCCCTGGAATCCCCTATATACCCGAATTCTGCATTCCCCTTTCCTTTTTTCCCATGACCGAAATCCATCCATCCATCCGTCTACGATGTCCGTCCGTCCGCAATTGAACCGCGAACAATTCCTGAATGCCATTCACCCCCAACCAGCTAACAGGTGCAATGGAAAAGTGCATTTGGCATTTCCTTCCCCGAGAAAGTCCATCCGTCCGATTCACAAAATGTGAATGTATGGCAGTGGCCTTCGCGTGCAATGGAGTCGTAGTCGTACAGGCCGTACATACATACTGTCCATGTCAACCTTCAAATACAAATAATGCACGTACGTGGAACCCCTACTTATGCAAATCATGTCTCATTTCTCAAAAATGCATCGGGTGCGTGTCGCGTGGCTGGGATTTTGACTTTCTCCATGTAGCACAATGCATCCATGCAATTTATAAAAAGATACATTGTAATGCATTGTAATGTGTTACCTAAACATTTACAAACAATATCTTTATTGGAAAAGTTAGAACAAAATGGTAATGCTAATGCTGTACTTGCACTTGGACAAAGCTAAAGCTTATGTTGGCAATTTTGCCGGTGGAGATTTGAAATCCGACTCATCACTCATCAGATAACCGAAAATGTCAATGGGGAGAAAATAAGCGCTTCATTTCAAACTTTGTGGGACAATTTAAGCTATTGCTGGGATTTTGACTTTCTCCATGTAGCACAATGCATCCATGCAATTTATAAAAAGATACATTGTAATGCATTGTAATGTGTTACCTAAACATTTACAAATAATATCTTTATTGGAAAAGTTAGAACAAAATGCTAATGCTAATGCTGTACTTGCACTTGGACAAAGCTAAAGCTTATTTTGGCAATTTTGCCGGTGGAGATTTGAAATCCGACTCATCACTCATCAGATAACCGAAAATGTCAATGGGGAGAAAATAAGCGCTTCATTTCAAACTTTGTGGGACAATTTAAGCTATGAAGATTGGATTTTGAATTGAAATCTCGATTCTAATCATAATGCAGGAATTTGTTTGAAAAAGCAAAAATACAAAAAGTAGGATCCTCATCCAGCTTACCTTATCCAATATTGTTGGGGTGTGTATCAGGTGAAATGTCAGTCTTCCTTTCTTTCAATCCTCCTTGTGCATAGGATTTATGAAGATTGGATTTTGAATTGAAATCTCGATTCTAATCATAATGCAGGAATTTGTTTGAAAAAGCAAAAATGCAAAAAGTAGGATCCTCATCCAGCTTACCTTATCCAATATTGTTGGGGTGTGTATCAGGTGAAATGTCAGTCTTCCTTTCTTTCAATCCTCCTTGTGCATAGGATTATTCAATTCTGAGAAAAATACAAACAAATAATCGCCATTAAAGTCCAATAAATCTTAAAATTCCCACTTAACATCAAAATTTGAATTTATCTATGCAAAAAACTCGGATCAATCCCTTGCCGAACACACACGTAATACACGTCATAACTACCCCTTAACGTCCACTTGTGTAATTTGTCAGGTCATTTGCATTTAGCATCCACCTTTAATTTAACGACCCTGTCCAATTCATTCGGATCATTAAGAAATGAATGTAACGACCTCCAAATTACGGCTCCGCCACGTAAGGATAATGGGCGACAGTATGAGCAATTACAATAAAAATTAACGGCCCGGCCCGTTTCCCTCCTCGTCTTCTTCTCATCTCGATTAATTCAAGTTTTTAATCTTAATCTTTCCCAGTCCGTAGTCCGCCCAGGTCAAAACAGGCTTTTGATTGCCGGCGGGTAATTTATTCAATTAAACACGGATTAGACACGCCGTGCTAATTACTCACAACAATTTCATTCCATCTTCCCTCCGCCTGTCATTGTTGGCCAGTCAGTCAGACAAGGGGACAACCACCTTCCCATCCAACAAAACTTAACCCCCCGATCAAAAATTACCATAAATTCCAATACAGCGGTCCATCCTCGTCGTCCGATTAACATGCGGTCCAT
Source organism: Orthonychiurus folsomi (assembly GCA_036851895.1). Classification (NCBI taxonomy): domain Eukaryota; kingdom Metazoa; phylum Arthropoda; class Collembola; order Poduromorpha; family Onychiuridae; genus Orthonychiurus; species Orthonychiurus folsomi. The sequence goes on along the minus strand of JAAXYW010003858.1, from coordinate 3,169 downwards.
GTCCCATGCCCTGCGACCACGGGATGGGACAATTAAAAAGTTTACGAGTCAACTTACACAAAAAAATGGGACAAGTTTTCGGCGGAAAAATACCAAGATTCAAATCCAATATAAAATTTCCCACCCACGGTTTGAACACCACAATTACGCTTCACATTAGATTTTTTGTGTACATTTTTAACTATTGTTGTTCATCCGAAAAAGGGACCCCGGTACTATGGATTTCGTGGAGGTGGACGCAAACGTGAACGCGATGGACGGACAGACGTGACACAAAGGATAATTAAAATTCCAAACTTGCTTGTGTATGTCAGTAATCTCATTAGCATTCGAGTGTCAATCAAATTAAGGATTGGAGGAGATGTGCAGGCGCAGTCACAACATAAGAACCAAATACGACGACGACGCGAACACCTTCAAAATGGTCCTTTGCGTGACACTTTGATGGGAATGTGACATGTCATCTGACTCCTTCGGCCTGTAGCACTTTGGAATGACAATTCTCCATTCAAGCTTGTAGTAAATTTATAGAACGCCTTTTAAAGTCAAAACCAGGTCTACAAAGCCTCATTCCATTTAATTTATAAACAATTCAATTCACATTTGAAAAGCCCGCCCTTTGAGAAATTCAACTTTCCCAATGATAATTTTTCATTTCTTTCAAATCCATGTTTATTAAATCTAAAAATGATAAACCTTCCATCCAGCCAATATAAAAAAATGAATCCCAGGTGCAAGGAAGGCCGAAGCTTAAGGGTCCCCACAAAAAAAAACGATTCCTTCAGATTCCTGAATGTAAAGTACCTTCAGTGCATAGACCTACCTACCTGTCCATCTGGAAGTAATTTCCAAATATGCTAATCACAATAACACCTTGAATAATTAAAGACGGCAGGCCAGGTAGGTCCTGTGGGTTGCCCTCCCTTGATCCCAAGGTCAATTCCTTTTACGATACTCCATACTAAAAAGACTTGACTACGACGACTGTTCAGCCCAACGTGTTTGGATCCCATCATCATTTGTCTCGTTCGTCAATTCCGATATACGTTACGTCCGTCTTAACGTTGGACTGGCATTCTCAATTAACCACACACAATTACTAAGGGGAGGCTATGGGAGTTCATCTCATAATTTACAATTAACCAAGTGCCCATAAAAGGCGTACATTGTACATTAAGGTTTTCCATCCCCGTCCCCAGTGTCAAGAAACTACAAAAATTACAGCAATAAACGAGGATGAACCTCCACAGCATCCACTGTGCTTTATCTAATCAGTCATTTGTTAAACAAATATTGTGATATAAATGGGTACCCACTTTGGGCTTTTATCTCGTTTAACTAAAACTTATACGGATTTTTTTTTATTCTAATTATCTTCCCCTCCATGTCTCTTTCGTTGTCGTCAAATTCTATAATAAACGCATGAATTTACATCAGTATGCTAATGCATACGACAACATTTGCGTCATATCTGTGAGTATGTTAATTACAATTAATAAATTGTATTACACTGTTGTGTAAACGCACCTGCTTTGACTAATTAGTATTCTGAAGGTAAAATCTATTAATTTAATTGTCTTAATCTTTGCCTTAATCTTCATCTCAAATGAAAATAGCGTCTAGACTTGAAATAAGGTTTTGTAATTATTGTCGAAATGCAAATTCTAGTATAATATGTCACTGTATATGGTAAATAAGGATGGGAATTTGGCAAATGTACAATGGCAGAAATTTTTGCCGGTGGGAGACCTGAGACATGCATGGTATTTAGCAAGGAATTGCTGGGTTTTTAGTTTCATTCCACACTCTGTAGATCCCGCCTCCGTTCCACCATCCGGAGAGCAAACCTCCACGGGACGGATAATAAAATAAAACTTTACCCGGAAAAGCAAAAGCCGAGTTCAATGCCATAATCACACGTAGGGCTATACCCTAATGCAAAATGCGTACTTAATACGAATACCACTGACCGTTCATTGCAAAAAGACATTTTCACATCACTACAAATTATAAAAAGAGCGTCACGTGCATCTTTATCGACATGATGACAAAATACAGACTAAGTGGGTCTAGTAGGTTGAATACTATACTACACGTATAGATCAGATCACTACAAATTACAAAAAGAAGGACGTCATGTGCATTTTTATCGACATGATGACAAAATACAGACTAAGTGGGTCTAGTAGGTTGAATACTATACTACACGTATAGAAAAACCTTAGGATTTGCATTATTGTTTGTGGAATAGTAAACGACGACATCGCGCGAGGATTTCCCCCAGAGGAAAAACGAATTCGCGTCGAATTCTTTTTTTTACCTTCCCCTTTCCATCACAATGGATTCGGAAATTGAGGAGCTGGAACGACAACAAGGAAAACCATACAGAACATACACTCACTCACGTAAGGTTGCTTTCTTAAAGACGCTCGCACTCCCTTACCACAACCACGAGGACTTATTTTGCATTTTGGATTCCAATGGATAAGATGACGTTCCTTGAATAGTAATCCCAAATTGAATTCATTCCATCCACAAATAATACACAAAAACTCCCGCTAGCTTCATCCCATTATGAATCCATCCGCCGGCACATCTCATCCCCCATTCACAATTTTTTTTGAATTTTCCGCACAAGTACTGTACACTCAACACTACAAAAAATATATACCCGGGTATTCCTCACCGTATGCTATGCATGCACGTACATATGTAATTGCAATAGTAAAACTTTAACAACCAACAACTCGGAAATTTTCAAATAAAATCCCAAACGATCCGTCGTCGTTCATGTTTGATGGTTCATCAAATAATAAAACTAATAGATTGATGTACGTACGCGCGTGTAATCAACCTCATAAGTCATTTCCTTCTCTCCTCTCTTTCTAATCAGCTTCATTCTTGTTTATTGAATTTAAGGGGGAGACGAAGGAAAATCTATTGGGTGAATGAATGAAAAAATGACAACAAAGATTACTGTACGCGGTACCTGCGGGTGCAAGGGACGGCATAGCATGGCCAGACGCAGACGCCCGATCACACACCGCACCGCACGCACTATACCGGCCGGTAAATTTCTGGGTTCAAGTGCAAGCCAGAATATATCGAGCATCATTCACATTGAACTGCATTGCAAATTCATATATACATATAACATGTCTACAATTTT
>JAAXYW010003857.1:0-10513 GCA_036851895.1 Orthonychiurus folsomi | reverse complement strand
CGGCCGGCAGTCGCAAATTTTCAAAAATTTGGCTAAATTCGAAAACTGCCCATGGAGTAAAAACCCTTTAGCAAGCATAGTTTCTACACAAGTGTGATCGACTGTGAAAGTTTCAGGCGAATCCGTTTGTTGCACCTCGTGTAGTTCCCTCGTGAGTACAAAGAAGTTCAACAAAGCAATGTAGTAAATGTTCGCCTTTACCTAAAACCCTGACCCCGGAGATGAAAAACGTCAATATTTTGAGCCAGGAAATCAGACAGATTGGATAAATTAGCAATCAACTACGTCTCCGGTGAACTACAGATGGAGTATTCCATTTCCTTCCAACATTTGTAATTCTAAAAAGCTTTTCAGCGGAAGAGTCTTGAAAGCAGAAGTTGCTGAGGGATATAGGATTTAAAATCCTCTTTCGAACTCTTATTAGCCCTGCCTCTCCAAATGACATTCATTTGACAGGGAATGGACAGGAGTCGAATTGCCAATTCTGAACAATTCAAAGAATTCCAAATTCACTTGGCTACACAACAGCACCTCCAAGGTGAACTTGCGAAGCAAGTCTTATATTCTTAACTACGGTGGACTGTACAAATTTGTATATTCCAATATTAACTTGTAGGCTTACATTTAGCAACGAAACGACGTAACCCAAATATTCCGTTTTATAATGTTGTAAATTATATAACTATTTTCACGCCGATATATTTATAAAATAATACTTCACTTTAGTCGTAGTAACGATAAGATAAAATTTTACGGGAAGTTATTGCTGCAGAGAAAGGGCTTTTTGAACACGTTTAGTGTGTCGTTCCAATGTTTAAGATTAAAATTAACTTACCTGAAAATTTGGAATGAATGGAAGAGTTGGGGACGGGTCGCTGTGGATCCCCCGTTGGAATTTGTGGATTTTTCCCATTGGAATTCGGGTTGATTTTCCCCTGTGGGGTGGCTGTGAAGGCCCGAGTTGAGTTGTTTCCAGCACCACTACTGCCTGCAGATGTGGTGGATGGGACCGTTGTTTCCGGGGCTTCTGGAATAGCTACCAACATTTTGACTTTCCCTTGGAATATTTATCTGGAAAAAACAACAATTTTTGCAAGATTTGAACTCCCACTGTCAAATGGTGGTCAAACGGTACGGCACGGAAGGTGTCAACTTTTTGAGTACTGGGAAAACGAATCCAGGAATAAAAGGGGCATGCCATTTAAAAATACTCATAACTCACATTTGCCTTTCACTCCACGTATACTCGCGTACGTACCGCACGCAAGTACAAATGTTGTGTGTAGTGTAACTGTAGTATTTCAACAAGTACTTTACTTAAATAGACAAATTAATTATAGATTTGGAAAATGGGGAAGGACGACCGCGTCAGGAGAATGAATATGGATTACAAACAATGGCGGATCCCTCCAACGAGGCAGTGTCATAAATAAAGCATTATTTGTGCTGTCAATTTTTGGGTGACCTGTTTGTACTCGGAAAAGGTTCCCACCATTCAATGATATTAATAAATAAATAAGAGGCCTGCCACGAGCAAGAAAAATAAAAATACCTTCACTATTTTTACAAATATTCTGGTTCAAATTCCATTCAAGTGTGAAAGGAGAAGAATTTGTTCTTCACTCCTTTCCATCTCATTTTCGTTTACATCAAATGGCATGACAAGTCCCCATGAATGAAAAATAAGCATTCAATATTTTATTAAGTGATTCCAACACTGCAAATTATTATTATGCAGCGCCGCCGCATACACGTATTTTCCTTTTAAAATACTTTCTGGTTTTATTAGAGATTTTAAAATGCCTCCGGTATAGTACTATTTAAAGTTGGGTATATTTACTATTTAAGGTTGCCTTTCAAATTTTCCATTTCCGAGGAAAGGTCGTCCTTGGAAGATATTTCCGCTGTTCCTGTTAAATTATTTTTGAAACATGAGTAACCAGTTTGTTGGGAAACTGCTGAGTAAATTTAAGGAACATTTAATTGTAAATAGTGTTGGGATTTCCTAATTTGTAGCGGTTCTACTCAAATGCAATCTAGAGATTATTGCGTTATAAATATTAAACAACAAAGCGGTGCAATTGTTAAGTATAATATGTTGGTGCTTTATTTGAACACCCGAAAAAAATCCCTCAACTAAGTTTAAATGAGTACATTAATCCCAATAAAAAAGAAAATAGAAATGACCTTAATCCGTAGTATTGATTGATCCGTCCGGATGACTAGCCTATCTAATAAAAATTTACAGGAAGTCGACTCGTGCGACCTTAACCTTTCTCCCTTTGGTGTTTGCCGATTGCCAAATAACCCCTCCTTCAAGATTCTTGCACTATAATTCTTCAAGAGAGAAAGCACTGTAATCTCACACTACAATTAATGAGTAATAGCCCAGATATTACACAAGGAAGACTGATTTCTCTACTCTTGGAAATGAACACATAATTTGAGCTTCACCTGGGGCCGTGAAGCCAACATAACAACCAAAATCGATTGAATGGAATCCCCGGCCATGCCTTCCAATAAAGACGAATGAATTGCGAAATCATAATGTCATCGTTTCTTTTCTTTTCACACATGTATGACACCAGCATAGCATAGCCAAGAACTAAGTTGGGAAATTAGATTTCTTTTACTTTCAACTTAATTCCCATGTCGATGTCACTCTATTGTCGGGTACATTGCCCAAGGTAAGTTCTCATTACACAGGTACGTAACGTATGTACGTGTGTACAAGTTTTGTATGGATAACTTTATGTGGCGGGAATCCATTTCGAAGAAAAGTCAAAGTTGGGAGTTTCGGGTTTCCGAGAAATCAGTATATCATCTGGACGGGTGCTATGCTACGGTGCGGTGCTATAGTAGATTATTTTTGAAGGGCAATCAAGGAAAGGTAAACCTTCTACTACCCGTTCCGTCCAAAACGACTCTAGACTTCCGACGACTAGACTAGGAGTTTCCTCATTCAACCCTATAATCTACTCCTTCAAACGCAAACAAATTGATCGAATCCAAATAATTCTTAGCTCGACCTTGACAGCACAGTTTGCAATGTCAATGTGTCAGTTTGGCGCCAATTCGAAGAAAATTTAAATGCACATTTTATAATACACGTGTGTAGTTCAGCTGGTTTTCTATTTCTGGTTTGACGCATCAACAAGTTCATATTTTACGGCTGTTATTGTTTGCAAAGTGTAACAATACTGATATTACTTACGGTTCTAGACGATTGACGTGGATGTCATTGTTTCCAGTGCTCACATTGTAATTAACTTTTCACCCGACTTTGATTTTTAATCTCGTGAGTAAGTTACTTAATTAATTCCTGAGTGACTAAAACTCAATGCATAATGTATGCAAGTGGGGTTTCACTAATATTCCGTATGTGTACAGAAATACTAACCCCGCTTATCACGTTTGGACACAAGTTATTCCGTGTGAGTTCCCGGGTCCAAGGATTTTGGGTGACTGACATCGGTGTCCGGGTTCGGGGACTCATAAAAAGGGAATTTGATTCTGGGTAAGATCCGACTGGAAGGAAGAGATCGAGAAGGTAAAAGCTGGAGAACGAAGGTTTTTCCAGCAGCATTACATGCATGGAGCGATCCCTCCCGACCCGACAAACCCGCTCCTACTACTTCGGCACATGCGAACCAAAGTATTTTGCAACCAAAAGTCAAACCAGGTACTACATGGCTCTCCAGCGACTTGCAAAATACAACCGAAACCTCCAAAAAAAAACTTTATTTCCAAGGGATTCAGGTAGACTCATTCCATTTTCTGGATCAAAACGGAGAAGCTTCCAGCTTTTTGGCTTTCTCCCGGGCAAGGATCCAGCAAACCCACGCCATGCATGCCACACGGTTTGCGTTGCCTACAAAATAGCACGGCCTTCGCAAAACATGATTACTCTTCTGTTGACTTTCACCACGGGCAAAATGTGATTATGAGCATGTAGATAATTCCAGTCCCATCCTAATATTCTCAAAATCAAATTCAATTTCAAGCATCATTGCTTCGTACTTTGAAGGGCAGATTTCATAAAGGGAGGAATCAAGGGCTGTGCTACTACTGGAGGATGCAATTAATCTATGCATACCTGTCATGGACAGAAGAACTGAACTTGCAGAACCAATTAACATCTAAATTTTCTCAATCAAAGTTGACTCAGACAAAAGGCTGCTGTTCCTTGAATTCGCATGAAGAATGCAGTCAGTCGTCAAATATTCAATTTTAATTTAATTGGGCTGACTAATTTACACAGACGATCAATTAATGTTTATATAACTATTTATTCAAATGTTGTCCGTCGGGATGTAAAATTTTATCTAATACAAATTTTGAGTTTAAAAAAGTCAACTTGACCATTTCAGTTGAAGCGTTTATTATTATTTCAGATCCATGATAGCAGAAAAAGAATCCAGGTCTCATTGGCCGCTGTCACAAGTCATCTACGTGTAATGAAATATCCCGATATAATATGTACTGTGCTGCTCCGACCGTGACGCCGACGCGGCGAACAGAGCCTACGAAATTGACTCGGCGTTTGCGAAATTATAGCACAAATTGCAACAAAAGGAAATTGCAATGAAGAATAATTAGGGTTATCATGGAAGATGATTATTGTGGCCATACACAATGTATTCGTCAATGAAAAGGAAGATGAAGAAATAAAAAAGAACTTTTGTATTATTCCCAAACCTCAAGGGCAGTCGCCGCAGCGCAGTCCATATTCCAATTCTCACACCTTATGATTAATATGCGAAAAAATATTACGTTCGCATTCGCCTATTTTCTCTGTTAAAAGAATAGATGGTAGGTTAAAAAAGCAAATTAGTGTAGTGAATGGATTACTACATGCTCGATTGTCAATGCATTATAGAGCAACTTTCAATCTCGACCTTTAGAGCAATTAAGGAAAAGGCAAGTTTTTTTTACTATTTTACTAAGAAAGTATGGTGATTGTGTGGTGAAGTATGCGTAGTGTACTGTGTTGTATAATGTACAGCATAGCATAGGTTGCACGACGAACATCAACTCAAACGCGAAATTCAAAACCCCGTATTTGCGAGGTTTAGAGCCTGAAACTTTCGGTTGAAGTTGTGTTTTTGTTATTAGTTTTTGTTTTAATTTCAGTTATACATTATTTCGTGGTTATTGCTTTATAACAACGTTTGGATTGGACACGTGAGCACGAGAAGAAACAACATCGTTGACCAAGTGGCGAACAAATACTTAAGGAATAACGCAAAATCAAAATTAGTGGTGTTCCTTATCCATTTGAAGCAAACTTTGCAAAATGAAGTACGATGAAGTTAAATTGGGGGCAAAAGTCCAACCAAGTGCTGTCCCCATCTTTGCAGCAGCTGTCATCTTCCCATCTTCAGTAATTCTTTGGGTCATTAATTACTTCATGAACTTAGTAACAAATCCGCCTTCAGATGAAACAGTGGGTAAGGATGTTCAGATTGATTTGTTGGAAATTGAATATTACTTTCTTTGATGTTTACTAATTGCGGATTTATCGGTTATTTGGAGATAGGTTTGGATGATGGAGAAATTAGCCCAGTTCGATTCGTCTTAGCCGTTTCGATAACGATAATAATGGCGATGTATGGCCTTCGAAAAAAGAGCTTAAACACAAGTGGTGCTATTTCAGGTTAGTAAGTTTGCAAAATTATGTTGTGAATTTAGTTTGGTTGAGTAGGGGGATTTTACATTCTTTCTTTTGATTTCAGCATTTGTGGTTGGATTTTTTCTTACGCTAGGCAGCTATTGTTTTACGGCGAGCATGTTGGCATTCTTCCTTTCGTCATCCCGAGCCACTAAATTTCGTTCTCACCAAAAGAAAAAGTTTGAAGAGGACTTCAAAGAAGGTTGTCAACATTTACATCCAAACCGCTTTCAATTTTGTGCCATCATTATCAAACAAATATGCTAATTCAACCAATTCCTTTCGTANTTCAACCAATTCCTTTCGTACTCGTAGGTGGTCAACGGAATTGGATGCAAGTTATTTGTAATGGCGGAATGGCAACTGAGCTATCCTTATTATATCTCTTGGATGTGGGGTTTGGCGAAAGGCCAGTAGACTTCACCTATGCATATCGTTCATCGTGGTTGGGAATAGGAATTTTAGGCAGTCTTGGTCAGTTTATTCTGTTTTAGCAATACTTTATTTATAAATCTGTTGTTTTAATTCCTCCTCTATCCTTGCACACTCGTTTCCAAATCTCAGCCAGCGGTCATATCTGAAGTCAGTCTGATTGTATTTAGTTTTTTTAATAATTACTAATCGTCATTTTCCTTATTTCTTTCCACGCTTCCAGCTTGTGCCAACGGTGACACTTGGGCATCTGAATTAGGCACTGTCGTTTCAGTCTTATCCAGTCAACCTAGGTTAATCACCACATGGAGGAAAGTACCAAGAGGAACAAATGGAGGAGTCACCATCGGTGGCCTTCTCTTCAGTTTTTTGGGGGGCTTATTTGTTGGTTTGTGTTTATTATTTGACACTCATTTTCATGGTTGACTCAGCACTTTTGGCAAGAAGTATTCCTCAAGCTCAGATTATAATTTTGGGTGGAATTGGAGGATTATTGGGAAGCGTGATTGATTCTTTGTTAGGTGCTACCCTGCAATATTCAGGTACTTCAAAACCTATTTTTATATGAGTAAAAAGCACGGCAGACTCCTATTTACTTTTTTTTGTGGTTCAGGAATTGACTCTGAGGGGAAAATTAGAGAAGTTCCAGGACCCACGACAACACACATCAGTGGATTCTGTCTTTTTGACAATCACAGCATTAACCTCATCTCAACTGTGCTCACAGGACTCTTACTTCCTCAGATTGCTGCCAGATACATGTGATTTCAACCGACCAGGTGTGAAGGTGTGATCTTGCCTTGTAAATTACAAGGCGGTATAAATGCATTTGTTTTCGCTTGTGCTGAATGATTTAGAAATTTAGCGAGATGGAAAGCTAATTTTGCAGTAGTTTTTAACTTGTCGGGTTGTGAAATCTTAAGTTTAAATTTGTGCGTATTGAAAACTATGATTCTTAATCAATCATTTTAAGCTCGAACAATTCTATATGATCGACCAGATTTGCCATACCATAATTTCTATTTTAAGTTCATTTTACGTTTACTTGAATTCATTTCCATTGTTGGCGCTTTACTGGAATTGAAAAAGCCATCCATTTGTCCGTCCCCTTTGCCGATTTATTTAGAGTAGAAAGGGCATCAATGTGGAGATGCTGAGTATTAAATATATATATTTGGAAAACATTTTGAAAATATATACCCTAGCTTAATATGCGTGATGTGCAAGAAAACAAGTAATGTAAATAATCGTAGTATAACAAGAGTATTAAATGAAATACGGTGAAGGGATGTGTACAAAATGTTGAGAATCAAAGTATTTATTTCAAAATTAAATGCAGCGAACATAATCTTACTCGGCAAAACGTGCGTTTTCCAACATAATTAAAATGTATTAATTAATACTTTGTGTCTGAAAATCAGTCCAGGAGCACACCTGCTTGAGTCATGAAATTATCCCTATTTTTCCAAAACTAATTTCTCACAGAGGAAAATCAAGTCACGAGAATAATCATAAACGAATCTCACACCCCACTGTAAAGCTGTACATCTACAAAATGGCACAAACAACAGCAAACAAACAATCTGTTTTTACATGTTTTTTTTTGCTAAATGAATAAATGATCTATTTAATTCCTGTAGCCATTTCCATTGGCATGGATTGACTGAACTCTGGTTGGAACTGGCGGAGGTGGTGGTGCACCGGGTTTGACGTATGTATTACGGATGTTGGAATTATAATTATTGGCGTTCCCATTACCATTGTAGCCATTGTAGTTGTTGGAATTCCCATTCCCGTTCATTGAGTCCCGATTTACATTGTAGTTTTCATTCCGATTTGTATTTTGCATGGGAGGATGTCTGGGGGTATTGGTTGCAGGTGGGGATGCTGGCCATGTTAAAACCAGTCGATTTGGTCCATCCTTTGCAAAAGTTGGCACAGGATTCGTGGATGGGTCCTCGTATTTCACACTTATTGATGTGGATTTCTTGGCTAATTTGCATTCCACATTTGGTGTGACTCCAATGGAAATCGGAACTCCGTTCAATCTATAAAGTAATTGTAATTAAAAGCAACTGAAAACAAAGTTACCGATCTTGGGTTATACCTCAAACATTGCATAGCGAGCATGGTAATAAATTCTCCGGTTAAATCTGGTGCAGGTCCACCATTCGGAGAAGACAAAACCCAAGAACTGACTCCTTGTATGGATCCACAATGAAGACAAACCACCATGTCTCGATCCGTGTTCAAATGAATCACAACTAATTGATCATTCCCAGGTGTGATCGTAACTCCTCTGACTGCACTCAATGGAATGGTGCTCATACTTTTGAAGGAACCCTTGGGTCCATCCAATTTGTAAATGGCGGATTCTGTGACTAGAATTGATCTTTCTGCAAATTTCCCTGCGGAGCCAGGTGTGGCCTTCAGGATCCTTGACGAGAAGAGGACTTGACGGAACTTATTCTTCTGTTGGATTTTTTCAAGGCTTTGTTGGTAATCCCGAGCTTGATTCAAACCTTCTGCGTTGAGGTAGTCACCTTTCCAATCCCGATTCAAACCCCAATTGGCTCTCCTCTGCTTGATGAGCTCCGAGTAACAGAATATTTTGAGACGCAGTTGTGGCCAATCATGTTCAGGAACGCGACGAAGAATTTGCAACGCCCACCATCTACCATAAGCGGCAATTATTAGTCCTACTTGTTTTTTCAGTGGACCTTGAAAAGTAAGATTTTAATAAAAATTAGGCTTATTTAGATTTAAATTCAAGATTCCCTTTGTGCTTAAAATACCTGGAGCTTTTGGCCATCTCACGTTGAGGCCGCAACTTGGGACTGGGACGGGGACCTTGCTTTTGTTGCTATTCCGATTAACATTCCTTGGATTGGACACCGGAAATCCAAGAACCTTCTGAACATCTACGACGTAAGATCTCAACTTGTATTTCCTGTACGCCCCCATGATCCGATGAATGGCTCGCAATTTCTTGAAAAGTTCTCGAGCCAAATACCCACGCCACATTTTTTGTAAAAATGTAACCAGACTAGGAATCATGGCGGCTCGGCTCTTCTCTAATTGAAATAAGGATTGTGGACTTCTTATGAAGATTTTAGTTTTGCCGTATTCCACATCCGTTGCAAGGTGTTGGTCTTGAATGATGAATGCAGTCGCATCGCGCATATTATTGCTTCGTGGATTCGGCCAAGTCCTTCGAGACAGCATCTTGTAGCGTTGAACGAACCTTTCATAAGTTGTACGTATGAGCAAATCCAGCTCGTCGTACGCGGACGTTTTCCAGTAATCCCAAGTAAGCTACTTGATGCTCAACTCGTTCCTTGTCAAATAAAGTTGGGGATTTTACATCATTTGGTTTGATGCAACGGACGTAATATGGCTCTTTGCTCCCCAGGGTTTGGATTAAGGCAACCATTGAATTTTTGAAAATTGTGCCAGCTACAATGCATTGATAAGGAAAAAAAAAAGGATTAGCTTGTGCAATTTTAAATACCCAAAATTTGGCGTAATTTTGTTTCTATGCACCTGTAGCCGGGCGTTTCGTGGTCTTGGTTATGTCTTGGGCTCCGTCTGGCCACATTTTCTGTAGAGTTTGATTTCGAGAACTGTAGAGGGTCCGCTTCAAATCCTGGAACAATGTGTCTTTATTCTTGTCTAAGAAGGAGTCAATCTTGTATGTCACATCTCCAGCATAATGCCTAATATTAATTTTTAAGTAATTAATATAATGTATAGATAATCTAACAGATTCCATAATAGTCTACTTCCAATCAAACTTCACAAATCCTGATTCGACCCCTTCATCCAGTTCAATTGTGTACAGTATAAATTAATGTGTTAGCAAATTATTGCTGAAAGCAGTTAGAATTCGTACTTGATTCGGAAATCCTGGGCATGAATTAGTGTTTTGTCAGACGGATTTGTTTGGCGACTGCTGTAATGTGGATGTGTCTTCAAGTTCCGGTCCATGGCTTCCAGCACAGTTTGATCTGTTATTGTACCGACAGACAGGCAGGCCTCGTCCATAATTGCAATTATACCCTTGTGTGGGAGTTCGACCAAGTCACAAATGACTTGATTATTAAAGTACCTGTGTTAAAGTAGAAGAGAGTCAATCAGAATTCTAATATTTCAAACATTAATTACTTAATTTGAAGTTGGATCTTCCCATTCCATCCAATACGTTCTTAATTTAAACGTGGATCATAATTTGTAAAATTACGGACAATAGCGAAAGGAAACTTTAAACTTTATCTGTTCAGGTTCATGTGGACAAAGTACACCTACGAATTTTTGTTAGGGTTAAGGAGGGAGAACGCCAGAAGTTTCAAAATCCAAGAGATTTTATTTTAAATAATAATTAAACTAAACTATGATTCAAGGCTTCGTATT
>JAAXYW010003856.1:0-10516 GCA_036851895.1 Orthonychiurus folsomi | reverse complement strand
GGAAATCGCTTTTTCTAGGCATGTGCAAAGTTTAAAATTTGTATGTCTCGAAACGCGCCGATGAAAATGATTTTGAGGGTGTCCGGATATTTGTTTTGCATACTGTATAATACATCTAATACTAATAACTATCAACATCTAAGGAAATCAGCTTATAGTCGTACGCCGTACAATAATCTAATTACGGAAGAAAATCGTCTACGGAGATCTTTGAAAAACAATTGCCACCAAACATTTTTGACTGAAATTACCCCCTCTTTATTTTCACAGATCGGAAGCATAGCTCTTTGCGCCGTCGGAATTATAACTCTAGTCATCAACTTCCTCGTTCTCCAACCCCGACGCCACTCACACATAATTTTGGAATCTGGACTCATGGACATCAACTCAACAGTTGATGAAGCAGGAATCCAATCCACATTGAATATCTACGAGTCCCTCCGCGCCTGGACGAATCCAGACGTCATCGCCACAAACTCGTCGTCCAAACCCTCAACCTCCATCCTGGACATCCCAAACTTTTATTTTCTCATCAACAATCCGACAATTTGCTCATCCTACACCCCAACAAACAATAGTACAAATCCCGATGACCCCTCTGAGCCCATTGACATGAACGCCATTCTACCCGACAAAGAAATCTACTTCATGGTCCTAGTCCACTCCGCTCCAGGAAATTTCAATGAGCGCCAATCAATTCGAAGTACATGGGGCTCCGTCAAGTCCCTTAAACACGTTGCAATCCGTCTTGTATTCCTTCTGGGTCAACCATCGAATCAAACCTCTTATCTGGGGTCAAGGATTCGAAAGGAGCATCAAATTTTCAATGACATTGTAAGTGGGAGTTTTGAGGACAACTACAGGAACTTGTCCTACAAGCACATCATGGGTTACAAATGGGCGGTCAGTTTTTGTCCAAGGGCGAGATTCATTCTCAAGACGGATGACGACGCCTTCATTGATATATTCCAACTTTTTGAATTTGTGACATCCACCTATGGCTTTGAGCCAAGTGACACGCTCCTATGCAATGTTTACCCGGAGGGAACGAAACCGGTTCGTGGGGGCGCGGATCCGACGATGACGACGGAGTTGGACAGCCTCAAGTGGAAAGTGACCAGTGAGGAATACCCCTTTGACATTTATCCAAAATACTGCGGTGGTTTGGCGTACTTGATAACGCCGGACTTGATTTCAAGAATTTTAGCAGTGAGTGATATGTTGAGGGGGCGGCGATTCTTTTGGATTGATGATGTTTTTGTGACTGGGGTCCTTCGGGAGTTAGCGAAGAAGGAACCGTTTTATTTGAATTTGAGATATGCGTATGACCCAGATGACTACAGAGGATGGTTGGATGATCGGAGCCCTGAGCGAAGGATGCGAAGGATCCCCTTCATGATTGTTCATGTGGAGAGGGGCCCTAATTTTAGTGAGGAGATGAGTTGGTTGTGGAGAAAAACTATTAGGGTTTGGTCTCCACATTAAAGTTATAATGTTTGGTTTGAGTGAGTGTAAGTGCATTATTGTATTGAAATCGAGTAGGGGTCAGATGACGGGTATTTTAATTTTTGTACCTAATTATGTAATTATCTTAGCGTGTTTGCTACTTTGTTACACAGCTTATGTAGCAGCTGCAGCACAAAGCTGATATTGACGATCTGCAGTGTATATATAACTGTAATTTAACAGATATTTTTGAGCAATTGTATAGTTAGGACTTTGTATAGTTTTCTTTGTCAGTTACTGACTACAAGCTCCCCCCTTAATAGCACAATGACATGGTACACATTTAATTTCTGCATTTAATGATGAGAAGGGCGTTTGTCTCTCCAAGTTAGTTAAGCTACACACAGCATTAAGTATGGAAAAGCAGGTTTTTACAATCAAGCCGAAATAAAATTTAGCATGTGAAAGTATCTTTAAGACTAAGACATGGCATTTGAAGTCAAAGTGTACACCAGCTCATGCTTGGGCTCTTACATTAATTTGATGTTTAACGATATGGCACCCCAAGACGCAAGAACATCACATCATTAATTCAATTAGTGCTATTTTTATTGTCTATCCCCCCAAAAATTAATTTCAATCAATGAAGTGACTTTGATTATATTTTTGACATTATTGTCTTTCCATGTGAAGGAAAGTGGTTTTGACAGTGTGATGCAATCAAAATGAAAACCCCAAAAAGTCGACTTATTTGTCGAACCAAGGATTTCATGTTTAAACTAAGTATCAAGCACAAAAATCTAAAATTTGGATGAGCATTTTCTGATTAGGTTAAACCGAGAAGCACGACATTGAACAATATCACCTGAATATAAAAGTATTGGGTTGACGACACTGACACACAGCAACATTCACTAGCAGAAAAAGAGTTCGATTGATAAGAACATTGTAGGCATCATCTATGGGTTTATTAAAAACTTTATTTTCATTTACTTTTACACACGACACAAAGCGCTTTCATTTGTTTGTCCAAATGAGTTCGGAAGTTTACACACCAACTTTGATTTCTGTACTTTATTTGTTCTTAAGAAGTCCCCAACTAGTTCAAGCTTGTCCCCTTTAAATATCCGCATGTTTATTTGAAAACTGGCTTTCATAGGGTTTGCTTCAAATTGAAAAATGTCTTCCTTGTATTCCTTGGTAATTCTGACTGCAGTTGACGAATATCTCTCCGTTGGTAACCATTTCTCACACACTTGGCTGTAGTTAGAGTCCGACGCAAATTTATTCAACCGTTCTATAGCCAAAATATTCATTCTACTAAGAAGAGATGCGTCTGTCTTATTAAGTTGTTCAGCCATTGAGAACGTGTCACACACACAATTGGCAACTTTGATGTCACTGCAAGTTCTCGATTGATTAATGGGTAGAAATATGCTGGACGGTGCTAACCTACCAGGTTCAAATGGACTTGTTCTGAATCCAGTATTCCATTTTTGAAGATGCAAAATATGCAAGAATGTCTGGTGTAAATCAAGTGGTCCAGTCAACCCCTTCGAATTTTCTTGAATTGTTTGCATTATCTCTTCTCCAGAGTGTCTTTGTTGAAGTCTATCTGGCAATCGAATGTACAAGAACGGCAAACTAAGATCATTGCTTGAGCTTTCCTTCACGTCAGTATTTGCGAACGATCCTCGAACACCATGATCACTAGCAAATGCGATGAGTGTGTTGTCCAGAATCATTGGCGTAGAATTTAGAAAACGGAAAAAATCTAAGAAAAATCGGTCGTATTCTGGTAAAACTTTACCAATATAGCCGTGAAAAGGATTCGCAAACCAAGTGAAACTGAAAGTTGGCACACTAATGAATTTTGTGAGGAATCGTTCAGTGTACTTTTTTACGAATTCAGGGGAGCTATCTCTTGAGGTGCAGTAGGCATAAGTCTCCAAATTCGCACTTGTTTCTTTAATCTGCATCACATAGAATTAAATGTCTTAGTAATAGAATTTGCATAAATTAGAGTGGCAAAAAATACTGAATTCTTGAATACTTTCAGAACGGCAAACGTTTCATTTTTCCTTATAACGTCCAGAGCGTTGAAAAGTGAATGAATATAAAAATCGGTAGGCCTTTTCTGAAATCCGCCTTGATTACCCCAATTGAAAGTCCCCACTCCATCCTCAACATACATTGTCACGTAGTCTCTTTCGCTGTAATTCGCCCAAATTAAGGAACAAGAATCGTATGTCGTTCCCCAATTTGGATTACACAATTTAATGGCTTCAGGGCGAGTCATGCCCATCAGAAAACCAACAAAGTTGTGAAATGTACCAGCCCCAGCAGAGTGATATCCTTTGAAATCAATGAATCCCATTTTGTTCATCATGTCAATTGTTTTGGGAAGGCATCTTATCGCCATAGACCTTGAGATCGCGTCAACTCCAAAAAATAAAACACTGGTTGGATGATCTAAGTCTGATTTAGAGTCCCAACTTTTCAACTTTCTTTGAACATTTGATGTAACTTTCAGGTTAGCTTCAAAATTCAGATTCTCGCCACATCTCGTGATGAACATTTCCTTATTTTGAACATCTGCGTGATCTGCAATTGTTGAACATTCCGAGAGCCTAAATGTTTAGTTAAATTTCTATTTCTCGCTTAAGTCTCATATATTTGTTAATGTAAATTAGTTAATTGCATGACGTACCTGTATTCATTGTCTCTATTTTGTATTGGTTCGATTGTTTGCAGGCAGCAAGAGGAGTTGACATATTCTGGTGACAGTTACAATACCTAATAGGGAAACCCAGTTCTCGAATTAGAAGTACAGCTGGAGATCATTTGATTTGCCTACTACCAAACGTGTTAAATTCGTATGCCAAATACCTGTTTATCGTCATCCATCCTTGATAACGTCTTTTCATATCTGCAATCTGGCATTTTGAACCCTGTGGGTTTAACCTTTCGCAGTGGCGACTTCGGGATTCTGCATCCCTTGGTTTTAATTAGGAAGCTACTTTCGGCTTCTTTTCCTTTTGCTGTAGAATTGCCATCATCGTCCTCATCAAGAACAAATTCGTCAAATCCAATATATGTTTGAAACAGGTAATTCAGCGTAACTGAAATTAACATTAAAACACCGAATAATTTAAGTGCACTTTTAACTTTGGGCTTCATCGCTTAAATTAAAAATTTTGTAACGAAAATTTTTTGTAATAGAAACAGAAACCGCTCGCGCTCTTGTTGTGGGTTAAATTACTGCAAGACGCACGCAACGTTTTGAATAATTCCCGCCCCTACAACATCGCAGCACCACATCTCTTATTCCCCCATTTGCCATTTGCTTTGCTTACATGCACAAAGTAAAATAATATAAAGTAAGTAAAGTATAGTGAAATGTATAATTTGGATTGTACAGCTTCCGAATTCGTGTGTGACAAAATTTAAAAAAGTTTCGTCATTTAATTTGTGTTCCTAATTGTACGAGTGCGGCGTGCGGACAAATGCGAATATATGCTTATGTGCATTAGCAAATACCTAAATAGATTGCTAATCTTTCTATCCACAATGTGACCGCTCTCTTCATGATTATTCTATCTGATCTGCTTTTCATTTTTCTTACCCTGCTTTTGTTGTTAATTAGGGCGTCCTAAATTCCTTACTCATTGATTATAATTGGTATGAATATGTTTACAATGCAAACCCGAAAACGCGCTCTAAGTCAATAAAGTGCACCTGCTCTGCTCACTAATTACTGTAATGGTGTACAAACAAGTGTACACTAATACAATGTTGGTCCTGCAGAAAGAAACGCAAAGCGATACAACACGAAATGTGATTAGAAACTCGAATTTCGAATGTTTAATTGATTGCTGAAAGCTTTATCTGGAGGCACGATAAATTCTGAAGTCTAGACTTCCAACCATATAAATGAATTTTGGGTTCGAAGTTTGGACAAAGTAAAACAAATAATTTCTGAAACCTTCTAAAACTTCAAAACTTATCGTCACGTAAATGCTCCTTTCATGTAAATGCAGCCAGGAGGCCACGACGACGTAACTGACAGATACAGGGCAGCAGCAAAATTAATAAAACGTTTCGAATATTATTCAGTCTTTGTACTCAGCGGTATATACCATATCTGGTTCTGGTAGTATTATGAAGGCATTAAGGTTTAATCACAATTTATACCTTGAAATTTGTATGACTTGATCATTTCACTTGCTTTTACATACACAGAGCGCTTTGATCTGTTTGTCTAAATGAGTACCGAAGTCGACACACCAACTCTGATTTCCGTACGTATTTGTTCTTAAGAAGTCCCCAACTAGTTCAAGCTTGTCCCCATTAAGTATTCGCATGTTTATTTGAAAACTAGCTTTCATGGGGTTTGCTTCAAATTGAAAAAGGTCTTCCTTGTATTCCTTGGTAATTCTGACCGGAGTTGACGAAAATCCCTCCGTTGGCAACCATTTTTCACACACATGGCTGTAATTAGCGTCCGACACAAATTTGTTCAACCGGTCTATAGCCAAAACGTTCATTCTACTAAGAAGAGATGCGTCCGCCTCCATAACTCGTTCAGTCATTGGGAGTGTGTCACACACGCAGTTGTCTACTTTGAGATCAGTACAAGTTCTCCATGGATTAATGGCTAGAAGTAAACTTGATGGCTCTAAAGCACCATGTTCAAACAGCCGTGTTCTGAATGGAGTATCCCAGTTTCGAGAATATAAAATGTGTACAAACGTTTTATGCAAATCAAGGGGTCCGGTTAATTTTCTTGAATTCTCTTTCATTGTGCGCAGAATTTTTTCTGCGTAATACCTCTGCTGGAGTCGGTCTGGCAATCGGATGTGCAAGAACGGCAAGCTAAGGTCATTACTAGAGCTCTCTTTAACGTAGCGAAACGTTCCACTCCCTCGGTCACCATGATCACTTACAAATGCGATCAGTGTGTTGTCCAGTATTTTTGGTGTGGAATTCAAGAAATTGAAAAAATCTGCAAAAAACTGATCGTATTCTGGTAGGATATCGCCCACATAGCCATGGAAAGGATTTTCGAACCAGGTGAAGCTGAAAGTTGGAACATCGATGAATTTTTTGAGGAATCTCTCAGTGTATTTCTTCATAAATTCGGGTGAGCTTGTTCTTGAGGCACAGTAGCCATAAGTTTCCAAATTCTCTTCCGTTTTCCCAATCTGTACCGTACATATATTTAGGTGTTAGTAGTAGCAATGAAAATAGCATAAAACAATAAGTGTTTTAGAGTATCTTGAAAGATTTACTACCTTTAAAAGCTTATAAGTCTCGTTTTGTCTGATTTCTTCCATTGCATGGAAAAGTGAGTGAATATAAAAATCGGTAGGTCTTTTCTGAAATCCGCCTTGACCTCCCCAATTGAAAGATTGATGACCATCTTCAACAAACATTGTAATGTAGTCACTGTCGCTGTAATTTTTCCAAATGAATGGGCAAGAATCGTATGCGGTGATCCAATTTTGATTACACAATTTCATGGATTCTTGGCGTGTTATGCCCATCAGAAATTGAGCAAAGTTGTGAAATGTACCAGCCCCAGCAGAGTGATATCCTTTGAAATCAATGAATCCCATTTTCTTCATCATGTTCGTCGTTTGTGGAAGGGCTCGTCTTGCCATAGATCTTGAGATCGAGTCAATCCCGAAAAGCAACACGCTGGTAGGAACTTCTTCATGTGATACCGACTTCCACCTTTTCATCTTTCTTTGAATATCCGACGTAATTTTTAGATTAGCTTCAAAATTCAAATTGCCCCCACATCTTGTGATGAACATTTCCTTGTCTTTTACATCTGCATGATCTAATATTGTTGAACATTCTGAGAGCCTAAAAATTAAATTGTAGTTTTAATTGTTGAGTTAAATCCAAAAATGTCTGCAAATTTAGTTTTTGTATTCAAGTTTATGGAAATACTCGTAATTGTTGTCTGCATCTTGTATGCGTTCGATTGTTTGCAGGCAGCAAGAGGAATTGACATATTTTGGTGACATCTGTAATATCTATAATTAAAAACCAGTTAAACCTTTGATTACTTACAAGCTTAAAGTTAAACATGCTGATTAAAGCCCAAGTACCTGCTTGTCGTCATTGATTATGGACAGTATTTTCTCGTATCTGCAATCAGGTATTTGCATCCCTTTGGGTTTACGCTCTCTCAGAAGCGACTTCGGGATTCTGCATCCTTTTGTGTTGATCAAATAACCATCCTGGAGTTCTGTCACCGGTTTTACTCCGGAATTGTCATCATCCTCGTCGGACACAATTTCACCATCAGAAGTATTTGTATCAAGCAGGTAATTGATCGTTGCCGATATTAATATCAGAGCACAGAATAATTGGATTGCGCGTTTAATATTGCGCTTCATTGTCTACGCCAATATTGAAATTATTGTTTAACACTCGGACCACCGAGAGCACTTTATACTTTGGTTCAATTTGCACAAAGGAAAACCGCAGGCTAAATAAATAGGGTTCAGGAATAAATGATTCCCTAACATTTGCTGTGTTTATAAAAATGCAATTCGTTGTGAAAGAAATCCTGATTCAACTGAAATTCAATAATGCACTTTCGTGTCTTTTAAAACTTGATGAAGGAACAGTATTAACTAGATTCGTACTTCTAAAATTCCCTCTGAAGCAAGGATTCGCAAAATTCTCTTCTCGCACGGACACGGCCGCAGCCTCGTGCTGACTCAGGTTCAGCCCATCAGCCCTCTCTGTTTTGGTTTTAATGCGACCAAAAAGCCGCCGCGGTTCCGTTTTGGTTATAATCCGATTGCTGAAATACTGACCTAAATAATATTCGGGTTGACTCTACCCGGGGCCACTCTTTCGGGAAAAGGAACAGTCGAGCACGCGTGCAAGCACGTGCAGAAATACAACACGCGATTAAAGTCGAATTGGGTGACTCTTCCCACTTGGAAGACCCATTGGCTTTGGCTCTTCGTGGTTTGCATAAATCCACTGCTGCTACTTTATTCCATGTACCAAAATATGAAGTATAGTATAGTAGCCTAATTTAGTTTGCTTGAACGCGAATATAGTTCACGTTAGTAATTTAAGACATATTATGGTTGTTTCATGGTGTTTTTTTTGTATTCATTTTTTAAATCTAGCTGCAAAACATTGATGCAAGTTGATAAGTAAAGCTTGAACTAAGATTACAATCATTTATTGTGACTATTTTTAAATCTTCCTTCAAACATTGCCATTAAGCTTTAAAAAAAACTTGAATCAAGACAAGAATTATCCTGTGCAGCACATTACACAACTGCATTCAAGCATTCAAGAAGTTCGCCATTTTCCAGATAGGGAAATTTTTTGCAAATTCAAAAAGTGCTTGAGTTTTTTGCATGTAAATTATTAATCAAATATTGAAGTATACACATATTGATTGGATATGGGATGGTTTAAGTCATGAAAGTAAAACATTGCAATTGCAATATGCATTGTGGTTCTGCGCACCCATTGGAGCATTGGAGTATTTGTATCAGTTACTTTTGCTTGCACCCTTTGATATGCAACACACGTGTGGCGTAATTTCCTTCCGACTAATTTTCAGTTTTGTATAATAAACGAGCATTAAAACAGTTCTCCACAATCTGAACCCAACCCTTAATACCCCAGGCTGTGTGAATGTGAAAATGAGATACATATCCCCTTTCCTGGCTCCGTCTGCACTCAATCAACTTAATCATTTACAACCTTTCCAAATCAAGTATGTGAAATGAAACGAAATGAGTAAGAGTTCCGATGAGAGCAGACAAGACGAAAGATAACTTGTGCACTGCATCTTGCATCGCAGAGAAAACAAGTTGAAATCCTCATTGTTTCTGCTTGCGTGTATGCAAATAAGCGTGGTGCGTGCGTGCCACTAGATACATTTACAAAGAAAACAATTATTTACTTTTCTCGCCAGTAAGGATTATGCCAGCGCAGCGATACACAAGATTAATAGCTCACAGATGGACGCCATAATTAATAGGGACTTCTTGAACTGTAAACAATTAAATTCACAATATTTTGTTCTTGAAATCTTTAATGAATAGTACGGGCGCTTGACGGAGACAGAATGATGACTTGAAGTGGGCAGGTCAGATAGTCGTTTTTCATTTTACTCCGTGTCTTATTAAGGTTCACAGTTAATTGTCAATTTAAGCAACAGGGGGAATAAATTAAGTATAGTTGAGTTTGTTGTGAATTCGGCTGCTATTTCTGCCAATTCAAAATGAGCATCTCGTTTTTGTTGAGTACAATATAGTTGTTGAAAACATAATCTATGCACGCACACCTATTTCTGAAGAATTTTTAGATTTCCGTTATTCTTTGCTTGTTAGAGCAGCAAGTTTACCAACTGAAGTCAATCAAAATTTTGTTGAAAATTCTAACTTGAATTATCTTCTAAATTACCCAGCAGAAATCCTTAACTCACTCTTTTGGAATAAAACATTGATTGGCTTGGTCGAATTACAAATATATTTAGAAGAAAACAGGTTATACAATTAAAACCTGTCAAAGAAGCCTAACGAATGCAGCTCTCACTCTCACTCGTGTTTTGACTTTTAAGTTGATTGGATTTGTTGCAAAAGCAAAGACTTGGCTCATCAACTCAGCGGAAACTTGTACAATTCAACTTGAATTGATTTTTCAGAGCAACAAATTACAAGAAGAAAGAATCCCATGGAGAATCCCAATTAATACCGTTTAACAAGTTCTCGTTTAACCGCGAACTCCCATTGTGTTTCAGATCGACTTTTGCACTTTCTGAATATCTCATGGCACGCAAATCCACAGGCTTGGAGACTATAAAATAGTTAGTTACGTGGTTGTTTACAAAGTAACTCGCTTCTGATTGGAATACATAATGTACTAGCGGAGCCGCGGCCCGCTTCCAGCGGGTAAAGGGTGGTTATCGTATTGGGCTAATCCTGCGAGATTTACGTCGTAAAGCTAAAAGGCAATCAACGTCCCATCTCACAACCAATAAAATAATTCAGAAAGGTTTTTCTAAACCAATATTTTTATT
>JAAXYW010003855.1:0-10517 GCA_036851895.1 Orthonychiurus folsomi | reverse complement strand
ACTCAAGAAAAGGTGACAACAACTTACGTTTATGTTGAAAACACTATTGTCTGAGCAACGATGCCTCTGATGTCCTCTTGATGTCGGTGTGCTCGGAACAATGGGGATTTGTGAGACAGGAGACTTGAAAAAACTGACAACTTAACTCCTTCGGAACCAATCAAGAACTGAGAATCGTTTAAAAATTGCTCCGCCTTTTATACCCTTGGCGCATGTTGCGCCTCGCCTCGCCCACTGTTGTTCAACATTTCTTTGGTTACTGAGGAAACTTTCCTTCTTGGTGGTAGACTTCCATATTTAAAAATTGGCATTTACAAACATCTTGTTGTCAACGCTTCTTAAATGTTCACAACATCATATTGTTAACGAGGCTCAAGTAAAAAAATTCAAATTTTTGAGACAATAATTTATAAGCCAAGATGATGTGATTACAGTATTGTACGCTTCGATTTCTTCTTGCTCAGAAAATCAATTACATTTATTTCATTTATACCTAGCCCACTTCAATCGTGAATTGCGCAATAGCATGTGTAATGCGCGTATTAAACAAATCGTTTCGAATTCTTAAACGCGAAATAGGATCCAATCCAAATAAATTTTTGCTAATGGGTTAAGCTTTCATGGCTGCCAAGTGCAATTTTATGTGTTTACTAGCACATCTTTTCACGACAGTGTTAAAAGCCGTAGTAACACAGCCACATAGCCAGGAATTATATTAAAGAGGGAAAAATCCGTGAATGGAGGGATTAAAAGGATGGTGGGTAATTATTAATCAAATTCCAATATGAAATGCATAAATCACTTTGTGGATACGCATTGGGAGTGAAGCGCGACCAATTTTTTTTGGATTAAGGTGGATGGTATTGCATTTCGAATGCAGGCCGCATTGGATGCAATTACATTTGAAATGAGAGTGGCGCAAAGTGCTTTCTCGCGTCACTTTCTGACTAGCACCCTCTAAAAATGCCGTGAATATTCACAGCTTCGCTGCCAATATTTCCGGTCGTAAAATTCCTTTCCTATCTCCAGGTTGGAGATCCGAGGCATTATGGTGGAGTGTGCTCCTCCAGACACTCTATTACCATTACCATTATCCCCCGCCCCATTCAACTGACCAAGCAAAATACCCATTTACACGAAGACTACTTTGGAATTCCTTGAAATGAGGAATTCACTCAAAGTGGGGTTGGACACGGGAGTAATTTAACGTGGAAATAAGCACCATTTGTCATGGGATTCGGATTACATTTTTTTTGCCTTCTACCCGCAGCGCAGAGGTGCGGGTGCACAGTGTACACTTTTCACATTTGAGTTTGCACATTTTGGTAAGTGCTAATGCTAAATCTGTAAATTAGCTGGTATGCTAGTGCAAACGTTTTGACGATCGAATTCTTCATTCATTCCGATCCAATCCCCCTGCATACATACATATGCGTACGTGTTCATCGTGCATAACATTCTGCCCGAAAAAGTAATGAGAGGAGCGGAGTTAAAGTGACAAGAAACAAATGACGAAACATATGCGACAATGAACAACATAACATAACATACTTTGAGCTTAAGCAAAGCAAATGCACTTGTGCGTTAATTCTGTTCGATGTGCAGAGCCAAAAGGGTCACAAATTCTCAAAATCTTAAGATTTCACCCCCTGCTTTCCAGCAAACTTTAAGCACATATTGCATTTAAGTGGAGAATCTTGGCGGGAATTGCCTTTTCATCATCTTAATAGACACTCCCGGATTTGGCTGCCTCTTCAAACTACTTAAGCATGAATTCAATTTAGTCGTTTAATTTGGATTTGCAAAAAAAAGTTCCAGAGCAACTGCATTCCTGGAATCCCTTTCTTAACAACATTTGCATTTTTGGGTTCAATTCAACTATTCTCCATTATTCTCCCTTCCCAGTGATTTCGTGGATGTACAGAGGGGAGGCACTTTGTCCTGACGCTTTTTTTTTATTCCGGCCAGGAAACAAAAACAAGATAACAAATTCAAGTGTCAAATAGAGAAATGTATCTGTTAGAAATCCATTTCATTTCCAGGAGTCGACTTCTAAAATCCAGGCAGTGCACGTAACGTACACATGTGATGCCATTTTACTTTGGAAGGAGGGTCTCTTGCATTCGTCGCCCGTAATGCAATCCGGGTAGTAGAAGAAGGTGCATTCGGGGGTAAAGGAAAACATTATGATTTATTACCATAACAATAATCCCGAGGCGAGCGTACGTGCGAACCCAAATGTTTTGAATCCTTACCCGCTTCCGAGGACGACGACACCCCGAGCCGCCCGACCCTTACATGCATGCATGTGTTGTCTGATGGACGGATATTGTACCCGAATTCGGAGTATTCGGTATTTGTATTTGCCTTCATTTCTCGCACATCTCGGGCAAAGGGGACGACAGTTGGACTTTGACTAGCTATTTATCATGTGTCTTTTAATGTAATCGACCTGCCCCAAGGGCCATTTATTATTGAGTTTTGAGACATCTATTTTACTCGTCAGTGATTAGATTTCCCTTCTTCCAAAAGATAATAATTCGGACTCGGATTTAAATTTTATTTCCCCCTACACGTACAATCCACTGACGACTGAATGGACCCAGCCTGATATGGGCAATCCGCATGCATACGGATCTTTCCCTTTCTGTTGGTATAATTTTTCATTTATTTATTATTGCATCCCAACAATACAACCCAATCTCCAGCACAGCCGAGTGTAGCCCAGATGATGATACCCTTATATGTTTTATCCCAACAACAATCCCGGCCCTTGTTCCGCGGATCCACCCTCCCTTCATTTCATCAGACTCCAGAACCTATTAAACAACAAGGGCCACTTTTATGGATGAAGATGAGTTTGGGATGACTTTGCCGAAGCCCCAACATTTCCATTACATTTACGTTTCAACATTTGCCCTTGCCTGCCCTTCCATCTCATTTCCAGCCGAGTCTGTCAGTCGTTCGTAAGTCCAAGTCCGAAGGACTTTATTTACATTTTGACAGTGCACATTACACACATGGATCCTTTAGCTGGGCTCAGATTTCGGAAAAGTTTTCCTTGTACATGTTACATTAACCCACCCCACCCATCCATCGTAGCTCATCTTTGAACTTCCAAACCAAGAAAACATTTCATCTTAAGATCCTCGAGCGTGCGTTAAATTACGGACTACCCCCAGTCCCGTAAAAACTTTTAAACAAGACGGCGGGAGGAAGGAAGAAAACTATTTTAACCAAATTCTAACCTAAACCTTCACATTCTCACGGACGGATAGCGCGGCGGGTTCTGTTCAGTGTGGCACATCTTTCATCACCATTCCTTCCAATGGGGGGCTGGATGTGTGTGTGTACTACATGATCCGGCATACGACAACGACTCCTTAAAGAAAGTTAAATTTAGGACCCATCCTCCCATGTAATACGACGTCGAACTCGGAATACGTCTCGTTGTGTGTTGTACGGTTGAACAGTTTCTGTTTTGTTGACATTAGGCTTTCACGATGGTCCAGGATGTCAGGTCAGGTGTGGAGTTCAAGTGAAATCATTGGGGATTTTGAGGAGGAACGGAGTGAGTGGCTGTTTAGTGTTGAAAGAAAAAATTGTCTCTTACGAGGATCAACATGATTAAATCCGTCAAAATTAACACTCCTGGATTTGTTTATGTGTGGTTCCAATACATCCCAACAGTTTTCAATTTGTGTTATCCAAAGTGTTACACCGAAAAAACCATTCCCCCGAATTCATTTTTTATTGTGGAATGAAATGGAACATGTTCACGCTTTGGAAATTAAATCCAAGGAAAGTACCAGATGCGATTCACAGCTACGGCAACGGGTCTACATTAAGGAATTCCCTGGATCCACCCGGGACACAAAGGAGGAGGACATTTAAAATTGACGACATTATTTCATTACCACATGTAAATTTACAGGTCCTTGCGATTGGAGTAAAGAGGAAGGATTCCTCCACGGGCGTCGTGGGAATAATCAGAATTCTCAAATTTAATCACTCCGACACATGTCCCACCTCCTCCCTGCAATATAATTTCTCAAAATGGTACACAGTATGTAGATTGAATCTCAAGTGACCCATAAAACTCAAATCCAGGACCCCCAGCCCTTCCCTCACCCTTATCATAGGGAACCAGTGCATTTTGTCGTCCATGTCACGTGTGTATTTACGAGGTGCTAAAATCCCCCGTGAAAATTTTTACGACTTGGACAAACGGACGGACGGGGTCATCTCATCCCCGTTGAAGTGCAAGTGCACGTCGTGTCTTTTTGGTCAGAGGTGTTAAATAATACAAGACATGCTTCACACGCGTCCTCGGACACATATGGCCAACTCCCACGTAAATACCATTTATTTTGATTTGATTCAATTGGCCCGTAAAGTCAAACACGGGGGGAACTACTAGTGGAGTGCGAGTGGACAAGGACGACATGGATTTTTGTACCCGTCATAAAACTAACGAGCCCAAAGTTTTGTGGTGAGGAAGATGCTCCTTGGAATTCATGAAGGGGGAAGGAAATCCCCCCGTGTGTCCGAAGGCTGAGAAAGTGATGATATGTGCGAAATAAAGTGAATGTGAGGACGTGAGTTGGATTGAATTCGGGGCGTAAATAACAAAATTAGAGAAGAGGGCGAGAAATTTGGACGAACCGACCTGGTCGTGGTGGTGGGGAAAGACGCGGGGGAAAAAAGTACAGACACAAATTGGGAATGAGTCGTCTTTTGCTCGCCCCAAGAAGGGCAATGAGGGTAGTTTCGGGGAGTACGACGTAGTAATACACCCGAAAAGTCGAAAGGAGAAACAGTTGCATTGGATTCCTCGAAAAACACCGAAAAGAAAGATTTTCGACTTCCTTGGATCCAGGGGCTAAGGAAGAATGGAAACAGAATTAAGCCATAAAAGGCCAGAGACAGTCATCGTTGTCGGACCGAAACAACGTCCACGTCCGCCTCCGATTCCTCCGAAACCGGGCCGTGGAGTAGTCCAAGTGAAAACGGAAAGGAAAATGACGACGAGTACGACGGTGGCGGAGTTGGCTCAAAGATTCTTGGAAGAAAACGTCCGGAACTGTATCAAACCACGGATATTTCCGGTCTCTCATTTTCCTTTTCTTATTCCAACCACCCTTCGTCTTTTCCGCTCCATGCTTTTTCATGAGAGATAATTTTTCATGACATTTCATCAATTTCCTGTGGGAATTTCTTTCCATTTTCTCCCGACTTGTACTGTACACGGTACACGGATCCATGGAAATCCATACATGCATGTGCTTTACTTGTTTTGCTTGTTGCAGCAAACGCGGCCCGGTTGCAATGGAAATGCAGTCACTTTCCTTGCTTTTGCATTGCCTGATTTTTGTAGCTGCTGCATGGTGTCTGCTATGTAATAATACTAAATCTTGGTGGCTGGTCCCAACGGCTAACAGCATTCATAAAATACGGTGTCAGTTTTTGATAGGAAATCGATTTGAGTGCGTTGCTCTTATGAAGGTAGGGTAGGAGATGAGTTGAAGTTGCCAGTGGCAGTGGCAGTGTTTACAGTTTCACAATGTCGCAAAAAATTATGTAACCCTGTTAAAATTTGATCTTTAGCATACAGCTTCCGTTTCCAGTTTTAACGAACTACAAGAGGCAGTTCGTTTTAGAAAACAATATTCCAATTCCAGCAATAGCAAACGTTTATGTTTTTCATACTAAATCTAAAAGTACTACTAACTATAAGATTTTTGCTTTAAAGAGGACGTCTGGTGTAGGTATTGTTGTTCCGGAGCTAGTACTTCAAGCTCGGAACTAGAAGCCGTCGTTTGCGAGCAATAGCCATACTGCCATTAACACTCGACTGGAAATCCCTCCCCTTCAAATTCCAACTTTCCCTCAACTATTAAATTTATGGGAGTGTTATATTTTTCAATAGGCAGTCAAACGCCACTCTCTCCTCTCCATTTAGACTTCATCCGTTGTGAGAATTAGTGGAGTGTGTTGCATTTGGTGAAGGGAAGGAGGTAACAGCACGTACAAGTCATTAAATCAACTTGACGCCAACAGACGTTCCCCAAAAAGCATTGGACACATAAAAGCAGTCCGTCAATTCCCGAGGTCCATGAGGAGTGGATGCTGGGGACGCGTGTCTCAAATCGCATAATCGTAAAGAACGTTCGTGATCAAATCAAACTAAATAGAGCACTCAAGACAAGGCAAAGTGATTTTATGGAATCCAGCCGCCTTTTATTTTGGTACAAAAGTCCGTTCCTTGTATCCCAGGAAAGTCCACTCATAATCCAATCCAATAGCCCGAACACAAGGAGTTTGACCTTTTAAATTTCGCTTTACTCCATCCAATCTAGGACATGTAGTCGTAGTAGTAGTAGTTTTTGTTGTAGTAGTATGCCAAGAATCAATCCTTGTCGACGGATTCCATTTTACTCCGTTCCCCTCGAAATGCTTTGCAATTTTATTTTGGGTTGGACTATCAACTCTTATGGAGTCATTAGACTTNCTTATGGAGTCATTAGACTTTATGTTCCTCTGATTGAATTTTGTTTCCTTCCCCGCAATCCCCTTCCTTTTAGCTTTCACTTTGCAAAAGTATGCATGCAAAAAATTAAAACCAGTACTTCAGTACTCTGCAATTCATTTTGTTTTGGGTTTTGTTGTAGTTCAACTCTACTTTGTGTTTATGCTTATTTGTTGGATTCATGCTCATTGTAAGTACGTACGCACGCACGCACTACGTAGACTAGTCAGTGAAGTAAAATGTAAGAAACGAAATTTCTTATTCTTCAATTCCTCCAAAGTTTCTTGATCATGGATACGCTTATTTCTTGGATCTTTTCTTGGAGAAAATGGAAAAGAAACAAGGGAAAGGCTTAGCTATTCTCTCCGGTTGAAGCGTTCTCTTGGACTTTTTATATTCCTCTTGTTCACTTCGTGGAGGAGGCTCAAAGAACTTCTTCTTTCTTTAATTAGCGTGGCGCTCAGGATTATTAATGTTGTGAAATGATTTAGATGGAGAGCACGTCAGCCCCTGAAAGAGTGCCGACGCCTTTCGTCTTCACTTCAGATATTCGAATCCGACGACGCCTCGACTTCAACTACGGCGTCAATGAGTTTTTGGGAAGGACGACGCTGCTGGGGAGCAGGTATGTGGAAGGAATTCAAAATAACTTTTCTGGTGCCCTCAAATCCCGCTCTTGGTGGCGTCTGTAAATATTCAAGGAAGAACGGAACTTCCAGCCAAATTATTTTGGACTGCGGCGACAAAGCACTTAATTAACTAGCTCCGGCAGAGTTTAATTAGTGCCATCATCCACAAGGCGCAAAAACTCATTTGGGATGCAATTTTTTGTGCAAAAATGCAAATCATAACTCCCATTAGCCCAGATTGGGGATTTGTCGTCCGCTCGTCTGTCCGAAGAATTTCCTCTCGGGCTCTTCCTAATTATGAATCAATACAAGTTTGGAGTTTTCAAACCCAATTCCTCACTTCCTGAGTTGAGAATTCCAATTTCAAGCATGTGCGTTTTAGGAATTTTGAATCCCACGAAAATTCAAAGGCTGCTACATGTTTCAGTGAGCGGAGCAGCTTTTTTATCTTTTTCCTATGCATTCTAATCTCACTTCACATCGTAGTGCAAGCAAATGTTGCTTGTGAATCGGGAATGCAATGCAGCGGGTCAAAAGTTTGGAATCCGAAGCATGCAGAACGATATTGTGTGCTAATGCATGCATAGCATAGCAATGCACGGCTTTTAAAATTTTGGGAGTAGTGGCTGTGTGTGATGGCAAACGCATACCATGGCATGGCCAGTTGTGAAAGGGTAGGTCTGTCCGGCGTATTGAATTGGTATTTCAAATCCGAATATACAAAAATGTGCTTTCACTCGCCTGCATTTTAACTAATAAATATTTTGAGGGGGGAATATGAAGTACGGAGTTATTCGTAGGCAAGTGTAAACCCGCCAAAAGGTCCCAGGTATGCAAGAGCGTGGCGTGCATGTCCACAAGTCATTTTTCAACACTTTATCTCCCTGTTTCTTTTGACCATGGGAGTCCATTCATATTATCATTAGTATGATTATTTAAATCAAGTGACATGGTGATTCTGTGTGTTTGATAAGTCCTGTCCTCATTCCTTCATTACATTCCTCTGACATGGAAGGGTCGGAGGGACACGGAAATGCGTTCCCGGTAATGAGGAAAGTCATGCCATGCCAAAAAACTATAATAGAAAAATAACTCAAGTCCAATGGAATAGCTCGCGCTCGACATGGTGTGTGGGGCAAGGGACTCCCCCACGACGAGAAATGCATTTGTGGAAAACTAAATTTCTGCAATAATGTAAAATACACGTAGGGTTTTGTCACAAACGGTGGTTTTATTGACTATTTGTTCATATGTCGTCATTGCTGTTTAATTCGGGATCATTTCCATCTGCCTTGGTCATTATGTTTACCAGGCTAAAATTTGATTGGTCAAAGTATTTTACAATGTATTATGAACACTTGTTTCTGCAGAATTTCCATTACCAAATATAAAATGCAAATGTGACATTCTTTATCTAGGTTAAATATTCCCCAAGGCCTCATCCCCTCAAAATGTATACTTGGATTTAATCCTCATTAAAAATATACCCCTCAAGAAATCCCAAATGTATTTTATGCATACACGGCTTTCTACTACAGACAAGGGAGGGCTCCGGAACAACTTAAAATCCGGACCCCACGTTATTAGAGCAGCTGCATGCTTGCAGCTGCGCTATATACAATGGTGTTGGCGTACGGTGGCGGCGTCGTCGTCGTTAGACGCTAGCGTTTTTGTTTTTGGTCAGATTTGCTTGAAACTGGGAGAATGGGATTTTATGGAGCTTGTGTTGTGGGGTTTGATGAAAGTTGTGTGAATGTGTCTGATAGCTTTGCAGCTGCTCTTTTGGATCTCTGCTTGCAGAGTTTATTATTCCCCGTTTCTTTTTAATGCTTGGGACGGATGAGCGTGGAGAAAGCAGGGAGAAAGGCCCCTCAGGTATTACCAAGCAAGCTAATAATAGAGCCATTCTTTCTAAATGGGAAAGTAAATTACCTGAGCACATTAACTCCACTCGCCTTCCTCTTCCTCTATCAATATTACCCCATGCCCCGCACTCCCAAATCTTGACTCAGTCAGATAAAAAGGGAGACAAAAAAATAAAAAAAAAGTCCGTCATTTCCAGGACTGTGACTGCCACGCGCTTCCCTTATATCCATGCCCGTACGTAATCCCCATGTAATAATAATAGCAATCAAAACGGAAGAAAACCCCGTCGTCCAAGCCCTTAACTAACGGGAGATCAATTTCCCAGTAATGCTAATAGCATGGGAATGTCCGGGACCCCGGGAACCAGCGTAATTGATAGCAATTAGATAGAAAAACTCTATTAAATTTTTCTCCTCTTTATTGGGAACGATAAATCATTTTCTCGGAGGGGAAGGTAATTACTGTCCAAGCCTCCCGGTCATGGCCAAAAACTTTTCATTGGATTCAGTACGACGGGGTTGGGCTGACTGTATTTCTTCTGTATCTTCCGGACTGGCAGTTTGCTGCTTCAGCTTGACTTACCATCCGAGAAATCGGGAGGGGGCTTTTATAGACTCATGGTTTTGTAATATAAAAAATTATTCTGAGGTCTTCTTTCCCTTTGGCACGGCGTGTCCAATATGGGATTTTATGGTGGAGGACAACGTCGAAACGTGGCCGTGCCACATTTTGTGCATTATGGCCACATATTGTATTGTTGGGAGCTACGCAAAAAGCACAAATGGAACAATAGCTTACAACCAGGAGGAAAGTACTTTCTCCGTACCTACGGTATGTACGTACTTGAGTGAGATGTGTTGTGACTCGTAGCCTTTTTCTTCTTTTTTTTTCTATTCTTCCATTGTGTTTCCTGCCTCCTTGTTGAATTGCACTAACTTGTATTTGCCCACTTCCATCCCATTCTTTCCATCGGAATAAAAAGGAAGGAAATGCACGGGATGTGGTGGCGTAAGTCAAGTCTTCTCCTCTGCTATGCTCTTCAGTCAATCTCAAAACATTAAATTGAAATGGAGCAGGAAGTATAATCGCTGGGAATTTTTATTGATTGAAGTGTAATGCATTTTATGAGTTGCATTGGGTAGTGGGGGCGAATTTTGTGTTAAACGAGGGATGAATTTGGCAATGTGGATGATTTCTTCAGGCACTTGTCTAAGATGAGGCTTTCTGGGAGTTTTTTGTGTTATATGTTGTATATTTTTAAACTCAAATTTAATTTTTACAGTTTTTTTAAAACTAAAGAGCAGCAAAATTATATAATTTTTATGACACATTCTGGACTTCAATGGTTTGTTAAAACATGATTTGACTTTTTGAAGACTAATAGACCCAGCAAAGCGTTGCCCCCCCACCTCAACCTTTCTCCACGGTCCGGGGAAAGGGGTTCAAGTCCAAAAAAAGTCATTTAAAGTTTCTTTCTCTTGAGCTGCAATGCC
>JAAXYW010003854.1:0-10519 GCA_036851895.1 Orthonychiurus folsomi | reverse complement strand
ATTCACACGACTAGAGCTCTACGCCGCAATGGATCTACAGGTCTAGACGGCAAGTCTGGAAGCTTGTGGGTACTTTATCCTCCTCCCTTACTTGGCTCTCAAAATACATACATACATACAAGTCCATATGGTGAAAAGAGTGAAAGGGCTTTTGAGCTGTGAGCTTTTGCTCAAGAATTACTGGGAAACAGGTGAGTCACGGTATGAATTGTTGTTGTGTCGGTGGATGACGGAGCGGGGGAAAGGGTTGAGTGGATGATTAGACGGGTGAGACGAGGAGGGGATTGCTCATTAAGGTGAAAGGGGAGTGGGGGGACACGGTGAGGATATGATGTGACATAAGTTTATTATGTGGAGTGAAGAAAAGCGAGGAGGTAAGGTTTTGAGTGGTGGAGAAATGCAGGCTGTGGATTGGCATATGGATCTGGTACAATGGAGGTAGTGAGGCTTCCGGTGTATCTAATATGGATGTGGAGGAGAAGTTTCTTTCGGTGAAAAAGCTTTTAGTGAGCTCAATAACCATGAAGCGGAGGACTTTGAGAGGAAGGGGGACTAAAAATGGGGAGGACGCCAAGACACATTGGAGGAGCTGAAGGATACATGGCGATGATGGGATGTGTGTAGTAGAGAGGGACTTGAGCGAAAGCTCATATAAAAGCAAGGAAGGAGGATCCTTCCTTCCCTAAACGTATCTCCCCATGGAACAGCCAGAAGAGAACCGGCTGGAAATCCATCATGAATCATATCGACTCGAAAACGATGACTCGACCTGCTCCACTCCCTCATATTAAGGATTCCCTTGCTATGGGCCTGGAAGCACGGCAAATCCAATGAAATGGAATCGGAGTTTGCCAAGTTCCCTCGATTTCCATCTCCCACCCACATCACCATATCAACTCCTTCGTCCAAATGACAAGCATTTTGTCATCCCTCTGCCGCCACTCTCTCTACACACACCCCCAAATCATCCTCCTCCATCTCTGCCCCGCAACAAAATTGTTGACATGTTCCCATGGTGAAAATCCGTCATCTTTCCCCCATTCCGAGGAATGGGTAACTTTTGTCATCGTCGTCGTCGTCCCCACCTTCCCCTCATCCTCATCATTAGTTGGTTGTCCCCCGTCCATCCGTCCCTCATCTCCACTTCCTCCAAAAGCCCTACCATCAATAAACAAAATCTTTTCCTCCGTGCATTTAAACACAAGCAATCCTTCACTGGTCCCCCCCTCTCCTAAGTAAACAGGCTTTGAATTGATCACAAAAATATTTCAATAAAATCTTGATGAACCCTTCCACTCGCACGGACGTCACGTCACGTCAAGTCCCGTCGAGGCCTCCCCGCCTTATCCGCCATCCGTTCAAAATGTCCTCATTCGCTCCGCTCTTTCATCTCCCTTGAAACACGAAATAGATTCTTTCTCCCCCTCTCTTATCCTCCGAACGACATTATTGCCTTCCTTAGAAACAAATAAGCTTGAACGGAGTGAGCCAACAAACTCAGGATTCCTTTCCATACATGGATTATCCAATGGCACTTCCTTTCCTCCGTTCCACCTCAACTTTTCTCCGTTCTTTTTTCCCAAGCCGCGACGACACCCACCCACCCAAAACATTTGGGCAATTCACAGTCAATGAGCATAGCACGGTACGGCATAAGGGATTTTCCACAACTCACTTTCATCCGAATTGGGAAGAGAACCATGAACTCATTTTTAAACAAACCGGGGCTCCTTCCTCCCAATTGTTATTTGATGCCTATGCTGCCTGTGCCATCCAACTTGTAAATAAATTGCATAGGGGGAAAAGGAAAATCATCCTTCCATCTGTGTTGACAGGCAACGAGGTATGAGTATATAGGAGCAGTGAAGAAAATAAATCCTTGACTTTGACTGTGGGTGGATGGGAGAGAGAGCAGGGAGTTTAAATATTAAATGGAGTTGGATGATACATTAAAGTTTTGGGATGAATGGGGAGGTGGGAGAAAGTGGAGGAGACGTACGTATATATAGGTTTGCTGTGGAAGAGAAAAGAGTATATTGTTGGAAGCTGACTGAGTTGATGAAGTGAAGGATGAAGGGGAGAGTGGGGAAGAAGAGTAATTTGGTGGAGGAGCCCGAGTGGAGCCCTTCCACTCAACACACTAATGAATTCCAAAGGAGCTGAGACACAAAGTAAAACTATCCAGACTCCACTAAACCCATGGTAGAATTTACTCTTGGAATGGATGTGGTAGATGGTTCCTTTTCCTTATCCTAGCCTAGATTCGCAATGATAGCTCTAGGCCTTCACTAACTAGCTCACTTCGCTCCTCATGGATTGAAAGACGCTCCTTTCCCCCTTTCCTTTAACCCAAGGAGTTTTTAATGGAGAAAACAATCGTGCCTGTAGGTAGAGTCCGTCCCCGTCCTTCCCATACATACATGTGGCTTTCTTGAGGAGAAGCAATAAAGTGAGGATATTATTGAGCCTCGGCACTGGATTACTACGACTACGTACGTACGACGAGAGCAACTAAACTCCAAGGAAGAAAGGAGGGGAGCTAAAGAAAAGGTTTAAGGATGAGAGAAAAGGAACTAATTAAGAAGATGGTTTCACTCCCTTCCCTCCCCGTTTTCTTCTTCACCGAAGCAACCGATTTGGACAGACGAGTGGTTTTTCCACACACTACTTCGTCCCTCCGTTTTTGTATGATGGGGATGGAGGGAGTCAAGGAGCGTCATTAGAAGTCAGGCGAGGAGGAGTTGGGCTCCCGAACATTGTGTTTGTCTAATGAATGGGATTTCTTGGAGTGTTGCCGTGGAGCAAGAGAGGAAGGCATACGTAATTCCTTCACGGATTAACACACCTAAGCTCTCCTCCAGTGAACGAAGGAAGTGGAAGCACTCTCCAAGTGTGGAACCTTAGCTTTATTTAACCCGGGTTCTCCCTTTCGGAGGGAAAAGACAAGATCAGCATGAGAATACAAAATGGAGTGAGTTGAATGGATGGGCTTAGATTAAAGGGAAGCTAAAGGATCATCATCCCCTGCTAACTGCTCCTCCGCGTCCTCTCCTTTACTTCACTTCCTGTCGGGAGTCCTGTGGGAGCGGAGTACATTTCATGATCATTACCCTCTAATTTGTTTCCTTCAAATTTTTAACCTAAGGCTTTAAGAATCATCGCCACCTTTCATTTTGACTCCAAGTCTTGGGCTTGGGCTTTACAATGGGATGGACGACGACGAGGCACCCATATTTTATTTTTGTAAGAAAAGTCACATAAATAAGGTTTAAATTAGTATAGTTTAAATTAGTCTCTTCTCTTGAAGGAAATGTATTGAATTTGTCTCATCGAACCATGCTTTGATTTAATCTCCTTGGTAACAGAAAAGGGGAGGTTCAAAGTTCAAAGTCTTCCAATGATTTTCTCCACGAAAAAGTAAAGGATGCTGCGGAATAATGTGCTTTCAACATAAGATCTACTTTTCAAGTCAAAGGCTAAGGACATATTGTGGATGGATGAATCCACCTTTCATTCACTTTGGTAAGTGATGGAGACACTCGACGACCATTTGCTGGATTTTTTCCCTCCTTTCTTTCTTCGGAAAGACCTCATCAATATGACTATGACTTCACGATGCTTGAGGATCCCCTTCATTTTATAATACATTGGAGGGGAAGGTAACGAGTTGTTTGACTCCGAAGAAGTTGTCACATTGAGATTGGGAGTTGGACTGGATAATGCAGACACAAAGATGTAAAAACA
This sequence comes from Orthonychiurus folsomi, assembly GCA_036851895.1. Lineage (NCBI taxonomy): Eukaryota > Metazoa > Arthropoda > Collembola > Poduromorpha > Onychiuridae > Orthonychiurus > Orthonychiurus folsomi. The sequence goes on along the minus strand of JAAXYW010003854.1, from coordinate 6,775 downwards.
AGTCATTAGCTAGTTGACTGGATCCTACGGCCTCCCAATTCCTTTATTTACTCCCTCCATTCCAAATATTTTATGTACAAATCCCAAACTCTTGCTCCTTCCCTTTAATCACCCTCCCATTCACATCAACTTACGTACAACGGGGAGCGGGAGCAGCTAATGTATTACCTTTCAAGTCAAAAGGACTCCATTTCCCCCTCCATACTAAACCAATTATTGTCGTCAAACGCAGATGAATAAAAAAAACTTGAACTTTTTCCTCACGGATTGAGTAGAGATTTTTAACTCCTTGCCAACTCGTTTTCTTTTTATTGATGGAGGAACGCGAGTTCCATCCAAATTCCGTCTCCCTCCTCTCATTAGTACCACTTTCACAATCCTGTTTTAACTTGACGACCCATCCTTCTTCCGTCAAATGGGAATTCTAATTCATAACAACCTCCGTTCCTTTATCCCATTGTTTCAGTCAGGAAACCAGAGAAAAATAAGAAATCGTCAAAAAAAATATTAAAACTGCCACACTTGAGTGTCGGCATGACTCAAATGTTAAATTTATAATTACATATGCGTTAATTTAAGTAATTTGTGGAAGTAGTCAAATAGTTTATGCTTTCCAGATTGTGATAATAATAAAAAATACACACAGACAAAAAAACAAAAAATTGGATGGCCAATAATTGAAAAGTCAGAATCAAACGTTTGTGATTTGGATCCAATCGACTACAAAGGGCCAAAATCAGCCCTCTGCAAAGCACGTGCGTCGCTGAATGTATAAAATCAATCAACTGGATCCTCGTCCCTTCAATTAAAACAAATTGCATCCAGCAGTTGATAAATAGGAAAGGAAAAAATTTCTTTCGAGACAAAAACATTAGTATTACATGAGAGGAGCGGGTAGGTTTGGGGAGTGGGAGCAGTATAAAAGCTTTGGTTGGTTCATTCGTGTGATGCACGAAGGAAGTTGTATGACTTCCATATCCAGCCAGGATCGTGATGGTGGAAAAAGCAATCATTAAGCTCACATTTGAATGGTGTGAGTGGAGGCAATCCATTGAAGGGACTCCGGGAACCAGGCGGAGGCAATTTATTAGTCATTCTCGTTATTGATCAAGTTTTTGGTGGAAGAGGAATCCTCCCTGTGTGATAATTGGAATGAATACGAGTGCCTGAGACCCATACGTTAAGTATTCCATTCCACGGAAGGACTTTCACTTTCCAAACACGCCTCACGCCTCCATCCCAGCAAAAGGCAAATAACTTACAACTCCTGATAAAACCATTCATCTCTCTCCCTTTTATTTCCTTTCCCTTTTTAAAAAGCATATCTATTTTATCAATCGGAAGCCATGGATGGATCCCTGAGTTTTTTTTAATTGTTTATCGGGATTTGATATCAGAGGCTCCCATGTTTTATAAATAGGCATGTTCCCCCCGTTCGTATTAATTCTATGAACCAGAGCCGCCCGTTGTCGTCAGTCAGTCGAGCTCACCATGTGGTACGTACGTACATACGTGGATTCAGGTATGGATGTCAAAGAGCTTATTTTATCTGGATTCAAATTAAAAGGGGGGAAGAGCAGATAGCCCAGCCAGCCAAGAATGACGAATGTAATAGAATAAAAGGAAGAGGACAGGATTTGATGATTTGACTAAATGAGGGGAAGGAGGCATGGAATGAGAAGAAATCCAACTCCCCTCCACATCTCACCCGCTTGCGCTAAAGTCTGGGATTTGATGACGTGATGTTTAGGTAATGACCTCCCTCTCTTCATTGTAAGGATTTGAGGGTCTAGGGATCCAATATTTGGTGAAGTTTATAGGTTGCTTCGGAGGGATAATGACACGGGACACCGGTTGGAAAGGCTCTCCTCCTCCCCATTAGCTCCATATCATTTGTAGAAGGGAGCGGAAAGACGGAAAACACACACACACAAAAACTCCACATTGGATGTCACCCACTCTAATGGACAAATGGTGTCGACATGGACTTGGGGTTCCATACCACGGCACGGCATTCCCTTGTCACAAGTCGACTTGGTTGGGAGAAGACAACTGAAAGTCCGACCAGATCTTGAAGTGTACGACGCTGAGTATACGAGGGTCTGAGTTAAACGCATTGATTTACATTTACACCCTCATCCTTCCTTCCAAAACACTTACTTAGTATGCAGGGGAAACCTTCTCCTCCTCATTATTACACGACAATGCAAATGTCGTGCAGTTTATCCGAGCAATTGCTCCCTTTCATCCTTCCTCCGTCTTGGCTCATGACTCTGGAGATTAATTTTTTAATGACGAATTCCGGAATTAATCGCTTAAGGATTACGTATGTATGAAGACGACGACGACGACGGCAGGCAGGTTTGTTTCTTTTACAACAAAAAAAACCTGTGCTGTTTTATTATGCAAAACAAAAGGAAGGAAAAGACACAAACTGAGATGGAGTGGATTTTAGTTTGGCTAATTGACTCGCAGCAATGAAAAGTGCATCAATCCTTTTTCATAAATTAATATAAAAAAAGGAGAAATACAAAGTGAGAATTTCAAATCCCACTCACTCCATTGGCAGACAAAGTGTTTAAGCACCAAAACAGGTTTAGTAGTTATTCTGCCTGCATAATCTGAGATGGGTTGGGGTATGGGTTGGGTCAATTTGGATTTGGTTTTAATCTGACAATGACATTAAAACAAACATTTCACTTGAACGGAGGACTTGAACTCCTTTTATTCTACCTGCATAATCTGAGATGGGTTGGGGTATGGGTTGGGTCAATTTGGATTTGGTTTTAATCTGACAATGACATTAAAACAAACATTTCACTTGAACGGAGGACTTGAACTCCTTTGACTGACTGCAGGAATTATTGGCTCCTCTGCCAAAGGGAAGGAATACAAACGTGTGAAGGAAGGACATGCCCCCCCATAAAAAGGGATGACTCTACGAGGAGCAATTATTCATTGGAAAATGAACTTTAGGTTTTCCCATCTCTTCAAGGCTTGGAGGTGATTCCTTCATTCCGGGCAACAGAAAGCAAAGAAGTCTCCATGGATTTGCCTAGGTAGGAATAAAATGATTCAACCTCTGGATTTCCTGTGTCTCCCTTGATGGATGAAGGGAACTGGAACTGACTGTGCATTAAAAAAAAGAGGGGAGAATTCCAGGGTTGCTGGGCCAAGGGAAATGACATGCTGCACAAATGGTTGCCAAGAGTCCATGTCATATTGAAGTCACTCACGCTTATTGTCAGTTTCCCAGGATTTCTGTAGAACTCTACCACAGAAAGAAGGATCTGATCAGATCGTCCAACCAGAATGACGAAGGAATTTGAGTCGAATTACAAGGAAAGAAAGGCACTGCGCTCTTCCCAATGGCAACGCGGAGATCATTCGTCCGATCCTAACCTCATCCCTGTCATCTTGACCAGACCAATGAATACAAGACCTATTCTGCTCTTTGATGTTTACCAATGGATCCTACCCATAATCATAGGACCAATTACAAACCATTTCCAGAATTTGATTTCCAATTAAATGAAAGGATTAAGTCCGTGCCACCAGTTAACTATAAACTAATAAGTTAGTACCACTCTCAGTGGTATTTATCCGGGCCTGGGTCGTAGATTAAAATGAAATACGGAGAACGCACTACTCCTGCTCGTGAAATGAAAGATAAAATCCTCATGCAATTGCATACAGCATTCATCCATGTAATGTATGTCTAGTTGGAAGCTCCATTGGATTTAATGTAATCATTCCCATTGCCAAAGGCAAGCCTTTTACACTTAGGAGGGGTAGGGGAGAAGACGAAAAGAGATTTTCATCGAAAATGCACGGGCGGAGAGGAGGGAGGGAAAACTTCCCGCTTATTCATTACCCTTGATTCAGGTTGTGCATTACTCCGTGTGTTATTTTTTTGACAATTCATCATCATCACGCCTGCCAGGCATCCAGCCACTTGGATCAGCCCATGTAGAAGCTAGCTAAGTTAAGCTCCTCTCCCGGCCCTCCATAATTGTGATAGACATTTGATCACTTAACATTCATTTCCAATTCGACTCCGACTCCATGTCCTCCAAATCTGTGTCTGACAACTCCACCCAACTCCCATGTATCATCCCAAGAAGCACTCCACCATATATCATCTCATCTGTTTCACAAAGCACTTAACCACGGAGCAGGATAGCAGCTGCCCTCAACAACTCGTCCCTTGGACTTGGAATACTTTTATTAATGTCATTTTGTAACATTCCTCACAACAATACGAATAAATCACACTGATACAGCTGTAAATGCTCAAAATTCCGACCGAATTAAGCAATTTGCCCAATTAAATACATAATTAATAATTTATTATAGTTTTCACAGTATCATGCATTACAATCTAAGATTGAATAAGTAGTCATTCAGATGCGTTTTAAAAGTTTCAACACTAAATTCTAGGTTTACTAGAGGACGTGGGAGACTATTCCATACTTTGATAGTTGCATGTTTATTGATTTGGATTCCTTGATATTTAACACCCCACAACCCGGCATGAGTACAACTTCTAGTTACCACGTGATAATCTCTGTTTTTCGTTTGCGGTAAAAAATTCCTGGAGTTACAAAATTGTGGTGGGGAATTTTAAGCTTTTCTTTAACCTTCAAACGGTGGAGAGGGAGAATGGAGAGGATAAACTCCTTCCACACCACTTCTTGTTTCCCAAGGAAGGGCCAACATGAAGGAAGATTTTTATGGATGCCGCAACCTCAAACGGTGTTTTAATGCATCATTGCATGCATGCATGGAGAAGATGTCCTCTTTAACCTCCCTCATCTTTCTCCATATATGGGCTTCTGTACCTTCAATTTTAATCCAACATGTCAGTGGATGGCCATAATTGATCCTTGAAGGAGGGGACGCTCAGGAATGCCAAAAAAGTGTTTGGACCTTGCCGAGAAATTTTTTTGAGGAAGACACGATCGACAAAAAAAAGGAGAGCGAGGATAAAAAAAAAGTTGAATGGAATTGCTGAGCCTTGCATTGGGGATTCCATGCCAAGTCAAAAGCTTGACGCCGATCGCTCGGAGGACGAGGGACATCCATAAGTGTGGAAAGTTGGGGAGTTTGAGGAAAACTCGACAATTTCGGTTCGGTTCGTGACAAATTGGTTCAAGATAGCGGAGGACTTGGGTAAAGGGAAAGACTCATGGGATAAAGGAGGACGGACGTACTACAGGAGACCGGACGTTGGAAACAAAAAAAAGAACCCCAAGGAAAAATCAGGATATTAATGCAGTTGCCACACGGAGGGAAGGGACTAAATGGGTTTGCGTCATGAGAACTATTTTCTCTTCTCTTTCTTTGGTAAAATTATACTTTGAAGCCTTTGGCTTTGGATGCGGGAAGGATTCCAAGAGCTGGGCTCATGGGTTCGTCGCCAAGGACCCCCCTTCCTATTCAGGAAAGGGAAAAGGACACAGCGAATGGCTCTTAAATGTGTGCCTCTGGAAACGAAGATGGAGGAAAGGTTCAAATGTTGCCATCAGGATTTCTTTTGTAGCTAGCTTAACCACACAAGGCAACTCCGTTTTGTCTTTGGAGTTGCTACTGTTGTGGTGGGAAGTCAAATCCAATCTCAAGTTTCCTTCACCAAACCCCCGCCTTTCCTTTTCGAATAACTTGGGGGAGTTGGAAAGGATTTTTTTTTGCTAAACACTTCATTCCTTACCTTCAAAGTTTGGAGGATCCCAACACAAATTCCTCAAATACTTTCCTAGATAGAATAAAGTTCAATTTGTATAATGGAGCCGCCTTTAGCCAAGGAATGAAGTTTGGTGACGAAAAACGGGAATTCCAAACAAACACGAAACAACAATTTAGGATCCCTGCGGCAAAAGGATCATTTCCCGGGTTTTAAGTACTAATAAAAATGGTCATAGAAATTTGAGTTGGGAAGTCAGCCCTTTCTCGTCACTACAATATCACTTTGGATGAGGGTCAGACAGCCGTGGGCTCTAGGGTGGTGGTTTAATGCAAGATTCAATGGAAAACCATTTAATCTTAAGCGCTTTTCAAATGTCGGTGCTTTGTATGTAAGGATACCTTTGAGTTAGTGGAAGGGAAGGGCATGAAAGGGTGTGGACGGTGAAAGTACAAAGCACACATAGCGTGCAACAGGCAGTGAATCTTGTCAGGGATCTTTTTTTGGCCCCAGTCCTTTCCCTCCATCTAAACTTTCAACTCATTGTACAAAAATACGACGCGGTTACTGGGAATGTCGACGGTGACGCACGGAAAGAAATATTTATTTCTATTTTGATTTGAAATGCCCACATTGTATATTTAAAATTCGGAGAAATGGAGGAATCTGTGAAGGTCAAATATTGGATTCCTTCCTCTCCTCTCTTAAAATGTCATAGGAGTTTGGAAATACGTAATTCCAGTGGCTAAATATACACAGGAATGGAGTCTGTCTGGACCAATGTAAGGTTTCATAGAAGGAAATAGAATAACTGGCTCTCTACTTTCACTCCAATCACTCAAGCCCTGGTTTTGAATTCTATTTATAAATTCCACACCGCTTTCCCTTCAGAACAAAGGAAAAAGGGTCGGATGTTAAGTTGTGTTGTTTTTTTTGTGTGGGGGGAAGGAGTGAAGTTGTTTGGGTGATGAAGTGCGTGGTTTGAATTGTGCAGAGCAAGGAAGGGATTAGGAGTCGTTGGTGGAAAGGGAGAGTCGGTGAGTAGTGGTGGATGCTGCTCTGCATTGGACTTTCCCCGCTATGATTTAAGAA
>JAAXYW010003853.1:0-10520 GCA_036851895.1 Orthonychiurus folsomi | reverse complement strand
TTTTAGCTTTCTTATCCTTTTTTAATTTTGCGGGATTTCCAGCGGGATCCCGCAGAGGTAAATCCAGCAAATCTCGAATCCCGCAAACGCAATCCCGCATGCTGGATTGGAAGCCCTAATGGCACCGCACCCGCACCCACCCAGCTATGAAACCCCACCAATCCAGAACTAGTCAAATTTGCCACCTCAAAACGTACGTACGAGTTGACATTTCCAAACTATTTCATATCCTCGGATGCTGGCAATGGAAATGTGAACCCGGATATAGCACATGGCGAGGCGAGGGTGCTGATCCTTATCTTCACAGGCAGGGGTGGAAGGAAATTACGGATTTGCGGCTCATCTTCTCCCAAAGTCAGTCACGACTTGTCCCAACAAATCTAATCGCGCGACTTGTGTCCGGTATGGCATGGCATGCCACGATGAAATGTAAAATGTATGCAAATTGGAATTTCATTTACTGCAGTAGTAGTAAAGGCAGTGGCAGATTAAGACTTATCTTAATTGCTGAGATTTACATGGTCTTGGACAACCCATTAAGACAACCCTCCGAATTAATTAACTGCAAAGCAAAAACTTAACATGCGTAATGTGCGTAAGGAGGAGATGCAATTAATGTGAAACGCAATGAGTGATTAAGTATACTAGCTAAAATTTAAAGCTTAAAAATCATTTTTAGAATCAATATATTAAATTTCAAAGTAAAATTTGGCGTAAGTTAAAGTGAGATTTGCACTAATACTATAATAGTTATATGTTAAGTTTATTTGTGAGATTTGTCACCAAATTTGTAGAATAGCTGGTATATGATTGATGAAATATTAATTTCTAATCGGATATCAAGTATTTTCAAATTAATGATTAAAGTTCTCCGGCAGTTTCCTCCTCGCTTCCACCTGCATTGGACTCCAACGCAAGTTCTTCTGCTTCGGCGGCTTTCATCTGGTCGTTCAAATTTTTATTTTCAATCTTCAAATCCGCCAGCTATGTATGAAATTCAAATACTTAAAACCAAATACATATAAAAATCTTTATATGTGCTTTATTTCCCAGGACATAAATGCATAGCATACCTTTCTTTGAAGTGTTTCCTTTTCAAAGCGAACGCTCGTCATTTCAATCGGACCTTTTTCTTTTCCCATTAAACGTTTTGCAACATAATGGACGGGGTCCGTCACAAGTTCCTCTTCTTCAAGGAGATGTGCGTATGCATTGGAAATGGCAGCCAAAACACCCGTCTTTTCCAAGTAGCGGCGAAATTCCTCACGCTGTGGTCCGGGCTGGAAATTAACATAATTTAACACAATAGATGTGGGTCTTTTTGGCAACTTAAATGCTAAGTCTCGAGTTCATATTTTAATGACTAACAATCTCAGGACGATATGATCCCATGGTGTGTGGCTCTGGAACCAGGTGCAAATCTGATGGGTTACTCGCCATTTTAATGTGTTTTTTCCGATTTCAAAGTGAGTACCTCCGGCGATCAGCTGTAAAAATGATGCGATCAGCTACTGCATGCAAGTAGAAGTGGGAAGTGGAATTCGCGATGGGTTCCAGGCTTTTATTATTAAAACAAAGCAAATATTTACAAAAGTTGAGCTTCCATGGCAATGATGGCAAGTATGACAAGTAGATGATACAGCGGAAAACTAAATCAAAGGCGAATTTGGTCCGCAATACATCGGGGAACAATCTATTGTCTTCACTAAGTCTGGTCAACAGAAACATCAAGACCTTGGATACAAATTGTATATGAGAGTATATTAACAAATTTATTGATGGCAGTTAAATAGAAGCAAAAACTTGGAGTATAGAGAGGACGGTATGGATTGCCCTCATATAATTTTAATGAAACTCCCTAAAAATATAGACAAATAAAAATTTAAATCCTCAATGTCACACGAGTTGAGTAACGGACAAGTATAATCAGGAGAATTGAATAAACCTATGGTTAACTTGAAATACTTCAAATTCTCTCTGTGCATTGTTAAAAGAAAATAAAACCACAGCTTTGTATACGGTGTCAAATAAAGTTAAGTCGTCAAATTATTTATGGAGTAGGATGCGCTATGTATTGCATGTATATGAGATGTAAGATTGAGATTAGGATTAAGGATCGGGTTAAAGACTGGAAAAACTCCTTCGCTCGTGCCGCGGCGTGTTTGTTCACCTAGACATGTGTTGTGGCTCCATCCACAAAAACAAAGGCAGGTGCAGGTGTAAAAGCACACGGTTTTGCATAATTTATGGCGTTCCCCACACTTTTACACACTCACAACCCTTCATCCTTCTCTCAATTAAATATCATGTGGAGGAATTTTGCGAAATCCTCTCAAGTTTAAGGTCATTTGGTGAAGTTATTGCAGAATCCTCTACATCCGTTTTCCCAAAATCTTCACCTACACACGATTACAATTAGCAAACAGGATCCTTACTTGGTCGGATATGGTCTGTGTATGCAACAGTCATTCGAATGTTGAGAAAAACAAATACTACAACGTACTGGCTGTGCATTGCACAATGTTTTGACACCAAACAAATTAGTATTCAAATCGAGGATTTGCAAACCATGGCATGCATGGCAGTGAAGAGTGGACACTGCACGGGTTTGCTCGCGTGGTTTTTCCAATAAAGTATAAATTAGCTTTGCCCATTTTAACACATCTTGGAGTTTGGACTTTTACAGTCACTTTACACATTGGTTTCAGAAAAATGGCATGAAAAATATTTTAACTTAATTAGATTTAGCTAAAATGTTGAAATTTGATTGACAATTGATTGAAAAATCTTTCCCAGGCGGGGATTTTTCAATCCTGTTTGAAGAAGTTGCACGCGGACACGTTGCGCCGCGACAGGAAATCCCAAGTCAGGGTTAACAGGATTTCCCCTCATTACATTACATTGCATCTAAAACTGGTTACTAATTTCCAGTTTCTAAGGTGCCATTCATCTCCTGGGTTTATTTTTAATACAACAGATGTTTAATTTGGTTTTGTCGTGAAATATTAATAGAATAGCACATAAATGTTCTTGGGAATTCTATTGTCAGATTGTCATTTTCACTGTATTGACAATGACTCACTGCAAATGTTGAATTCAATTTCTCACGTTTAGTTTTTGCAAAAGAGTAACTACTGCAACTTTGGTGACTAAGTAGGATGTTGACTGTCAGGTTCCATTTCGCATCCCAATTAAAATCCATCATTTTCTGATTTCCAGTTTTTGTCGTCCGCGTCGGTTGCATCATCGAAGTCCGTGCGGCGGAGAATGGCCGAAGTTCCCTCAGGAAAACAGGAGCCGCTACGTCCTCAGCAGAGCAAATGATGGCGTCACCCATCCTCGACGCCCTCAATCCAGATTACCTCAAATCCAACAAAAAGAAAGTCCCAGCCCATAGAAACTTGACCTTTGACCTTAGGTCGCAGTCAAGAACAAGTTCGCGGAGTCTCAGCCCCAGCACTAACACTACTGCTGTTCCCGCTGTGGTCGCCGACACAGATTCCTGTAGCTCCGGAAAATCGGACGGTTATTATCCGAATTTTAGTTCAGATTGCACGAGTTACTATTTCTGTGCAGCCGGATACCAAATCACATACGTTTGTCCACCCGGACGTCGATTTGATGGTGACAAATGCACTAAGGACTACGAGTGTCCGACCCTTGGGGTCAATTACTGTGAGAATAGTACGAATGGCTACTACCCACTACCCAATTCCCCACAAAAATACTATTATTGCTACCAAAAAGCAAAAGTGATTGAACTGAGTTGTGGGGCGGGGGACGTGTTTGATGGATTTTGGAAAAAATGCATGACGGAGGAGGAAAGCCGGAAAAATGAAGAGGAATGGCGGGAAAAGTCGTGTTTGAAAAAATCGAACGGATTTTACCCGGATTTGGAGGCGGAGTGTCGGAAGTACTACTATTGTATTGGGGGGAGGAAGACTGAGTTAGAGTGTAAAGAAGGACTCGTTTTTAATGGAGATATTTGTGTTCTGGAATCAAGGTTCAAGTGCCCCGCCAAAGGAGTGACTGGAAATAGTATTAGTAGTACGGCTAGCACTAATTCTAACTAAGGGAATAACCGGAATAACCAGGATATATGGTCTTTTTTAGTACAGTCCGGAATCCGGTCGGATTGGAAAATGGATTATTTTGGGGTTTTCAATCGGGTACGATGTAACCTTTGCAATGCAATACAAGTTAAATGTGTGTGTTATGTTTGAGTGAGTTGGATTTGTTTGTTTATAATGTACAAATATTTTTAATAAAAAGTATAAGGGTGAATCTGTACAGTCGTCAGGATTAATTAATGCTTCATATAAATGCAAAATGGAAAGAGGTGGCAAAAAGCGCTTTCGCGGTGCTTAGCAGTGCTTCCAAGAAAATTAGCAGCGCTTCCGTGAAAATTAGCAGCGCTTCCGTGAAAATTAGCAGCGCTTCCGTGAAAATTAGCAGCGCTTCCATGTAATTTAGCAGCGCTCCCATGTAATTTAGCAGCGCTTCCATGCAATTAGCAGCGCTTCCATGTAATTTAGCAGCGCTTCCATGCAATTAGCAGCGCTTTCGTGTAATTAAGCAGCGGTTCTTTGCATTTAGTATCGCTTTCGTGGGTAACTTCAATTACCCAGCAAATAATTTGTATTCAACTATTATCTTATTAATTATTAATACTCCTATATTAGCTGTTAATAAATTATATTAGAACTTTGGTTTACGTTGACTATAACATGGAGCCGATTAAATTAAAATTTTACTAGCATAATATATTTGTTTAGCTAAATGAGTTTTGGGGGATTTCCCACAGCCTAAATAAACACATTTTTAATTAACACAATACATCCGTCCGTCCGTACACTGCCATTTTCAATTAGATAAAACTGTATTATACATTGTACATATATACACGACGACTTGCCCAAAGTTCAGAAAATAAGAGTGGAGTAAACCGCTGCTGTTTTAACGCCAATAATCACCGGCACACCGCAACGCAACACCCAACGTTGTGAATTCGTTGTGTATTAGCAACGTATCTAAACGTATGACAAACGAAATCCAAACGAATTTCGTCTGCCAATGTGAATGTGTCTCACTCCGCTGCCCTGCGCTGTGTTTTTACACTCTGTAATTCATATGGATGACTCAGAGTAGCACTAGCACATGCAGAGCACATTACGAGCACACACGAGATAACCTTCCACAAACGCAACCTAGGTATATACACAACCGGCAAAGAAAAACTCTGCAGTTACAATTCTCCTGTTTTTCTTTATAATTAAACATTGGAAGTGCACACGGTATAAAGTGCAGTTTTGAATATATTTGGAAGTAATACACGCAAGAACACAGCTGTCATGGATGGAAAATCTGCATCCTCGTCCCGGTCCAAACCAAAATCGGACCCTCGAGGACATATGAAGAAAAAGAATAAACTTCGGACATCCAAGGACATTTACAATCGTTTGAAATGGGACTGGAAAGGACTTGGAATTGATTTGAGTTCAGTTTACATTGGATACAAGGACCGATTCCTGGGAATGTGTGAGTTGACTTATTCGGATTTCCATCCCGGCTCTGAGGATGAACGGGATATTCCATTTCATCGAATTTATTATTTCCGAGGCGGTGGAGCCCCGGTTTTTCCAATCCTCGGAGAAAAAGGTGAAGTCCAAGTGAGGGAACACAATTGGCCACGCGGTACAATTATGTACTGGGATCGGGAATCCAGGGTTGATTTAATATTTAAATCCGGGGAAGGTCAAGGTCACGGCCACCACGGCACAGCTGCAAATTTGCCCACAGTTTTTAAGGAGACGCCAATCCCACCGGATGGTTATAAAATCAAACCATCTTACAAATACTGCCAAAATTCTGCCTGCTGGGTAGAAACAAATGACGAGGACGATGAAAGGGAAACCACGGATTTGAAATTTTTGACCATTTTGAGTTTTAACATTCTCTACGGCCTTTATGACGAAGACGTCGTTCAGTGTGCGAGGAGATGGCCGTATTTAATTGATTTTTTGGAGGATTCAAATGCGGACATAATTGCACTTCAAGAAGTGACGCCGGACTTTCTCATGCTCCTTGAATCCCAGCCATTTGTCCGTGACAAATATTATTTGACTGAAATTTCCCTTAATGGCAATGGATATGCGTCAGAGTCGATGTCGTCAACTGTTATACCTTATGGACAACTATTCTTGTCTAAAATTCCACCGGAACAGATATTCGTGAAACGGGAAATGAACAAGGGTGCGAGTGGGAAGGAGTCTGAATTTGGCAAAATGTTTTTGATTGCAAATTTTTGTTTGCCGAATGGTAAGGACCTGTACGTTGCAAATATTCATTTGAGCAGTGATTATCGGAAGGAACGTTCAGCTTTGAGGCAGGTGCAAATAAAAAACTTGATTCAAACCATGTTTAAATTACCAAATGCTTCCGGTAGTGACTTGCTAATTGTTGGTGATACAAATTGTGGAAACCATGAGCACATTATTCAAAACCCCATGCTGATTGATGCTTGGCAGTATCTTGGATATGAGGACCCTGGATACACTTGTGATTCAACAATGAATGGACTTACTCAAGCAAACTCAAGGAAATTCACTCAGAAAAGATTTGATCGGATTTTCTTCAAGGCATCCGATGGGTTCGTCGGAATTGAACCAATTCAAATGAAAATTCTTGGGAAGGAGTCAATAGATTTCAAGAAAGAGCCCCGCGCTGTAGTCAACGTTGAGGTCAAAGGTCAATTACCTCTTGGACAAAACCTATGGTTGAGTGATCATTATGCATTGAAATGCGAATTTAAGATTCCCGAGGTCATTGACGTTGTTGATGTCCCAGAATTGCTGGAGCCTAGCTACAATTACAATGTGGCTTATACTTCGGCCCTGGTAATTATGCCTCCTCGGGATTTGTGGGCTCAAATTCAAAATATCCGCTCGGAATTCGACCCGGCATTTCTACGCTGGCCACCGCACATCAACCTGCTATTTCCATTCGTAGAAAATCGGGATGTGAATTTTGAAACAGCAGAGGAAGCATTCACTAAAATCCTTAAGGATTTCCCGTCTTTCCAAGTAACACTTTCCGAAATCGGCGTATTTCAGCACTCGAAAACTTGCACTGTTTACTTGAAAGCCGCTGAGACCGAAATATCAATAATTTCTGCACTGCAAAATATATTATTTGGGGAATTTCAAAATGTTTTCAAAATCAAACTAGAGTCAAAATCAAGATTTATTCCTCATTTGACGATTGCAAAACTGCCAACGGGGTCCGTGTTGGAACGCCAGAAATGCAAAGAACTTATTGAAATTTGGACGCAAAATTTTGCCGCAGAAGGCCTGGAATTTATTGTTGATTCAATTCAATTGCTGAGCAGAACTACGGATTCACCATTTGAAGTTCGAAATACAGTCAAGCTGATTCCAGCAGTGTTCAATTCAATGCATGACAATAATGACAGCTGGAACGATTACAACTCTACATGTCATTTGAACAATTTTTTAAACCAGAATGGACTATTGCCAACATCAGAAGAAAGGCGTATTAAGCGAATGGAAATTATGCAAGAGATTGAAACGGTCTGTGCAAGTGTGTTGAGCATGGAAGGATTTGGGAAATGTACACATTTGATCGGATCAACTGCAATGAATTTTCACGATGATTCCAGTGATTTGGACATCTTGTGTTGTGGCCCTCCTTCTATGAGCCAAGATGAATTCTTTACAAGATTGGATGGATTTGATCTTCAGCCCTTCAATCTCCGTTTGCATTCTGTCGTGAGAAGTGCAATTGTGCCAGTCGCAAGGCTTACAGCAGAAACAACAACTCCCGGATTTGCAATAGATATAGATTTGACCTATTGTAGACTGCCGTTGGATATTCCTTCACTTTTTGTTCCAGAAGCACTTCTGACGATGATGACAGATGCTGACCTAAGGTCATTGGATGGCATCCGAGTAGTTAAAAAAATACAGGAAGTTATACCCCCCAAAAATCAACTTGATTATCAAACATCCGTAAGAGCACTAAAATATTGGGCCAAACAAAGGAATGTTTATTCAAAAGCATTCGGTTTCATCGGCAGCCTTCAAATATCCATAATGGCTGCTCGCACAATTCTGGATATGCTAGATTCTGGAAAAGAGAATTTTAGCCCCGAAAACGTTGTGATGCACTTTTTTGAAATATTTTCAAAATGGCATTGGCCGAAACCAATTTCTCTTTCGTCCAAAGATATGGCGTCGGCCGGGAAAGGAAGAATTCCGGAATTGATGCCGATTTTGTCACCTGCATTTCCTCATTTAAACACCGTGCGAGGAGTGACGCGCTCCACAATTTGTATTATGAAAAAAGAGTTTGAGCGCGGACATCAAATATTCTCAAATGGATCTGACCGTGATTTTGAGGCGAATTGGAAAGAGGCAACCGAGGACCAAAATTTTTTGGAGGAATACCCTGAATATTTACACGTTTCGGTTAGTTTCAAGGATGAACGCGACATGGAAGCTGGGGTGGGGATTATGTCATCAAAACTGATCTCATTAGTTGTCCAACTGGAACGATTAAACAATTCCGCAATTGTTCAACCAAATCCAAATGTGCTCAAGTCCACAAGACATGGTTCGGGAGAGTCACATTACATTTCAGCTGTAGTTTTTGGCTTGCATGGTTTTGATCGGGAGAGTGTTTCTGAATATAATTTTGACAAGACAATACGTGAACAAAACGGAAAACTACAAACTTGGTTGACCAGCTCTTGTCAGCACCCAGTTCAAATTCAAATTGACGTTGTGAAAAGCGGTTCTCCTGTAATTGCTACCTTTTTGTTCTGAATGAATCTTTTCAACTCTACAATAAATATCGTTTTTCCTTTCATTTGTTTGTATTTATAAAATGAAGTGCTTTAGTGCTTTATGCTTTAGTGTGCCTTTGTTCTTCATTGTGGTGTAGTTTGTAACTGTCAACTATCGTTTTGTTCAATTTTATTACAAATGACACAAAAAATGTACACACTTAAATCAAATTTCCTGAAACAAAATAAAATTGACAAACAATCCAATTTTACCGTCTGTGTGTACTCAACAGTAAAATTTGGAAAAACCACTTAATCTGCGCGAGATTGGTTGCGATATTTGCTCAAAATAGAGAATTAGTTAATGGCATTTGATTGACGGTTTTTGACAATATTTTTTTGATACAAAGGTAAGTCTCCTCCACCTCCGCTCCGCTAACTCGCGCTAACATGGCCCGTGGCCGCCACACTTTTCGGATAATTTTTTTTTGTAAAATAGTGGAAAATAATGATGGTGACAAGTATACTTACGTTGAAACAATTTAACACCGGGCGGACTTGGCTAATGGGATTTGACTAATTGAGTCAATCGAGATTCATAGACATCAGTTTCAGTTACAGTAGTTAATGACAAAACATATTCGCAGTTAACTTTGCAAGCAAAGTAGGTGAGCAACTGAATTATAACAAGGGTGCATGGCTCCCGGGAGAGTTGTGTAAAAGTTTGCAATATGGAAACAGCAGTAACGCATGCATGCATCTTGCTAACAAAAAGCTTCATTTCTCACAGGCACAGGAGATGTGTTGCGCTGGTTTTTGTTTTAATCAATTCAAAGTTCAAAAATAAAATGGTAATAGCTGCTAGATAATCCAATATATTTGAAAATCGTGTCACAATTATAAAAACTGTGTAAACACTTGGGCTGTTGCTCCAAGTTGCTCCAAACTGCTTGGGCTGTTGCTGTTGAAGCAGAATTGACGTGATGGAGTTATTTTGCATTGAAGCAATTAGCAAGACAATTTGATTTGGCCGTAAAGGAATTGAAATTAAAGGTAGGCTTACGTTTGTAAATATGACAAATCCGGTATCGCCAGTAAGGAAATTTTATGTTGTCGAATTGAAACCAAAGCATAAAAATAATATAAAAATGTTAATTTGTGGGCACATACATAAGTGAAAGCGAGTGAGCAGTGAGCATGGGAAACCAATCACATGGAGGAAAGCGCGCAGGAAGTTATAACAATATTGCATTTGAGCTCATACAATGTGTTGTTGAATCCTGTTTTAGAATGAGAAAAACTTATTAAACTAAGACTCATTGGGCGGATTTGTCATATTATTAAAAACCGTGTACGATTTAAAGGAGTCAGTCGTCAGTCACCCAAATCCCTTTAATGGCATGCATTTTAGCATTTGACACGGGACATTGTAAAAACTCAAGCACGTTGGCAAATTGCGAATATTTCGCCTTGGCATAAAAATAAAGGATAAATAATTTAATAATTTAATTCTAAGTAAATCATAAAATGTCTACTCCATTGATTTGCCAAACAGAGAACTTAAAAATTGAAAAAAAAATAAATTAAAAAGGTTAAAGGAATCCGTTCAACCATCAGAACGAATCCTCCAGTCAAGGGCTGAGTCTCAACGGATCGCAGCATGGGAACTGCTCTACCGAGTACGACACCCCGGCCGGTACGAAAGTCGTCTACAGAC